>APFE030572901.1:74408-149241 GCA_000404065.3 Pinus taeda
GCCTCATGTAGCTGTGTAGACCACCAATGTACTTCAAAAGAGTTTCTGGTGAGTCTAATGAGATACCCAACATCAATGCTCTCTTTCCAAACTCTTGAGTATACCCTTGTACACTTTGCCCTTTCAACTGCTGAAGAGTTTGCTAACTCATCATGGCTTGTTGCATGTAGGCCAATGGATAGAACTGCTTCTTGATTGCAGCAACAAATTCACTCTAGACAGAGATGGTCTTACCATGGTTCTTTATATCAGCTTGGATTCTGCCTTCCCATGAAACCAAGGTAGTGCCTCCTAGGCGTAGGCTTGCTGGCTGAATCTTACTCTTGTCTGAGTCTATGTTTTGTACCCTGCAATATACATCAATTTGTCTAATCCAATTGTCCAACTTTTCAGCATTTAGCTCTCCATCATATATAGGCAAATCAAATTTAACATCTAACTTAATCAAAGATGCTTTCTTATTATGCATAACACTATTAGGAGGTGTGAGAAAGCTTTACTCTTTCCCCTTTCCTTTTGAGTGATCATGGGAATGAGACTCATATTTTTCTTTATCTTGTTTAGAACCAGATTAATCTTCATCCTTATGCTTTCTAAAGTCCCTATACATTTCTTCTACAATAAATTTATATCTAGGAAACTTTCTATGAATTGAGGGTCTAGCCCCATAGAACCTTCCTCTGACATTGTCTTCCGAGGATAGACTCTCCCGATTTCAGAATTAGTTTCCACCAACTCTCCTTTGTCTAATTTGAGCTTTGATCTAGTGAGAATTCATAGCTAAACCAACACAAGCTTGTCTAACCTTTCAACCTACTTCTCTGATACCACTTGATCTGATAATCACCATATGGGTGACATCAGTTGAAGTTTTATTAAACAAAGGTATTACAGATTCATGTGCTGGTGTGTGTTCTATGTTATTTAAGCAATGGACCGATCAGATTGTCAATACAGAGACATTTAAATGGAAAGACAACAGAGAAATACAGTAAGCAACCACAAATACACAAGCTATTTTAATAAGGAGTTCACCCTATTCTCCAGGGATACGTCTCCGGTCTAGCTTTCAGTGGTGGCCTTGTTTTATTGGGTCTTTGAGCAGAGAATTACAATGTAGGGACTCGATGAGAGTTCTCCTGAATTAGGTTTGCTTGGCGGGGTGGTTCTTAGATTCCCCAAGCCACTGTAGTACACAGACTCTTCTTCTCCCTACCAGCTCGATGACCTTCAAGTCTACAATGGACAGAGCCAAATATGATACTCAGTCCAGATAGATTCCTCTATGGGATGGCTTGAATCTTCAAGCTCTGGTGCTTGACGCTGCCACTGGTCAGCTCGGCCCTCTGTCTCTTCCTGATGTTGCTTTACTGCCTTCTTCTCTAGTTTCTGTCTCTTAATGTTCAACTATTTTCAACTGTGTTTTTTGTTTCACTGTTCATGGCTTTTAGCCATTTGAACTCATGCCCGTTCGGTTCCTCTTCCACCTTTGTCGATTCACCTTCTACAGCTGCACTTGGAGTTCCATGTTCGGTGTCAGCATAAATGCTCGGGCAGTGGCCACGTGTCCTCCTCTAAATAGCACCAGCCCGCTTGTCGGTTCATTTCTTCAATTACGTCATGGATGAGTTCTTCCTCCACCGTGGCAGTCAAACGAACCTCAAATATTTACAAACTCGGCTTAATCCTTTGTCGATTCGCCTTCCTCCATCGACCGTAATCTCAATCGTCTGATCTGGGCCCCCCAGATCTAACGTCGTTCACACGTCCCGCGCGGTTGACCTGCTTGACCGATAACATACAATCAACGGCGGTTTTTTCTCACCTCCGCCACCACGAGTCGCTTGTTGAGTGGGATCTTCTCTGCTTTCTCCAAAACCGCTTACTATTCAAGGGCGCCCCAATCAATACCGCCGGTTTCCAGAGCGTGGGTCCCGCCTTGTACAAATAGTGCTTTTTAGCCTTTCCCGCCGACGTTTCTTCCGTTTACCATGTGTCCAAGAGCTCGGGCTTCCCCCACTTCAGCCCTGTTTGCCCAGAAATGTGCGATTAACACTAAGCGCGCATCAAAAATCACTTCCTTTTCCCGATCCGGGGCTACCAGGGGCTACTTTGACCTCCTGCGCAGTCTCCATGGGCCTCGGTTAGCGCACTTTGACCGAGGTCTTCATCGTTCCACGTTGGCTGCCATTGCCACTGGTTTAGGGTGTTTTTTATCGTTGTTTTGGAATTTTTAGAGATTCATCCCGACCTGATACAGTCATGGTTCTTCGCCAATCTTTGATGGATCTGATTCAGATCAATGCCACTGGTAATGCTTTGAACCACTTTCAAACCTCACCTCCAAAGCTCTATACAAATAATCTCATGGACACATTTTTGACATCTACCTCATCAAGGTCAAAGAAGTCATTCATCCCATCAACATGTTGCTGCGCTGTAATACTTTGAGTGGCATCAAACAAAGGTATCTTACTTTCGTAATCAGCGGGCATATCATCCAGATTCTGAGGCTGAACAAGAGGTACATATATGGAAACCATGACTCAAAGTGGATTTGAAACTAGTCTTGGGGAAACAGGGGGATTTATGACAACAAGGACAGTTGATGTAACATAGGTGATGGGTATTTTAGGGGTAATGATAGGCTGATGAGGGAGTGAAGGTTTAAATGGAGATGACAATTTATTCTCTGTAAGATGAGGAAATGATGATGAGGCAAATGATGTTGAAGCCGACTCAGAGAGTCCAGGGAGTTTTTCAGTAGTGAGGGATGATTGAGGAGAGGTCTGAAGGTCTTGGTTACTTATCAATTTGGCCCGTTGGATTTCAATCTCTTTGGTGAATTTTGGGTCTGGGACTATGTCCAAAAATTCACTATCAGATGTGGTTCTAAACAAGGAGAGACCAAAGTATTCGTCGAAAGGGAGATCTTCAAGGAACAACCACTCTACCGGGCATGAATGACATCTGAAAACCAGTCTTAGACTTGGTGAACTTTATTGTTTGAGTATCCATGGAATGAGATTAGGATTTTCAAATACGGGAGGAGGATCAGGATTAGGATTGGACCTGGTGTATCTTCTTGAAGCTAGTGTGTTCAAAGTTCTCAAGATTTTTATATTGCTTTACAACTCTCCACTTTTCAGCCTAATGAATTCTAAAATTATCATTTGAAAGTTCAGAATGTATTAATAGTACTGGGGTGATTTTTCTTTCTTCCCCAATATCCTCGCTACTATGTTAGAGCCTAGATTGACCTTAGGCTGAAGGGAGGCAATCCTAGGATAACCACAAACCAAGCTTAACCTGGTCGTTAGCCCTACCAGGTCGGGAGAGGGCACTCTCCTTGTGAATCATAACCAAGATGACTGGAACAGATATAGATTTTAGGCTAGGTCTAGTAGCTATAGGGTTTTAGATTGATTTTGTTGGCTTTACTGCTGGATCAAATGGATTAGGTAGTTTTGGGTCCGGGAAATCAAGTTAGGATGAAGGGTTTTCTATGGGGTGAGGTAGCTAGGTTCTTTGGCACTTGAAATTGAGTGAGATGGTAGGTCTAAGACTAGTCAAGAGCTGAGGAGGGCATGCAAAGATCATGTATCCTTCTCAAACAATAGAAAACATCAAAAACTGAATGGTTTCCCAAGGCAAAGCACTGTAAATAATGAATTCTACCTATCTATCTTGATATCATTCAAATAGAAGCAATGAATTAGATTTTGGCACACATAAAACATGAGAAAAGCTAATAACAGAAGAAGAAACTATGCAAAAACACCATACCACAACTATCCCATAAAAATAGCTGCAAATCGTGGTTTATTTCCTTGCCAAACTACTGATAAAGTTGTACAATGTAGCTCAGAGCATCCAAGAGAGTCCAACCTTTGCTAATGATAGAAAGAATACATAATATAGACATCAAACCACCTATGATAGCCATCAGGGGTCGAAACGAAGAGATAAGTGGCTGTTACCACCATTTCCAAATGGGGAACATGAATATAGACAGTGGAACAACTTGCCTCTATAAGCATGGAAATTGATTCATTGACCCCCAAACCCCCTCAAATTGATGAATCTACCCTCTAAGATCATTTCAGTATTACATTTACATGCCAAGACATTAATTACAATCATAAAATCATTCATGAAGAGAGAGAAAGTCAACTTGCAGTGAAAGTAGGCGAAAATTTGATTTCCTAGCAAACTGGCCAAAAGTGCAGCACCATGAGCCAAAAGTGAAACACCACTTCCCACCCACTTTGGGAGGCCTTGCCCTTAGTCAAAGTGAGCCTAAGATAACTCATTGGAAATTTATTCTTGTCTAGTTTCTAGAACATCTTGAATATTTGAATTTGGAGGTCATTTGTCCCCACAAAAGTGAAATCTCCCAAGGCTGCTTCTGTGTGTCCAAAAAGAGGCAGAGAGGCCATTTCTAGTAGTTTTTTGACCTTTAGGTGACCTAGTTTTGCTCCAAAATTGCTGAAATTTTCTGGGTTTGATTCTCTCATCATTCTAAATCCAAATATATAATCCTTTCCTCCAACAAGTGCTCCAGGGAAAAGTGCAGCGCCACCGATTTCTTGTTTTCAAAATTTCAAAATTTGAAAATGACAAAAAATCATCAAAATTTACCCAGATTTGGCATGGGACACCACCATTAGTTGCTTTTATGGGCTAGTTAGGCTTCAGCCAAGATATTCAACTTATCTTTCTCCTTTTTTATCTTTAAGGCCTTCCTCAACCTAGCTTTAAGCTTCCTCATCCTTATGTTGTAGATTTTGTTGCGGGTCATGTAGTGGTAGGCCATGTGGCAAAACATCTTCTTATCTTTGTTGGCCTTCTCAATCAGCCCCTCAAGGTGTATGTTGACCCTCTCAGCCAAGTTTCCCTATCATTCTTAATCTTTTGTTCAATTGAAGTCAACTTTACATTAGCCTCCTTGGACTTTTACCTATTTTTTTGATCATTTGCAGCTCCATGAGGACTTGGTTGTCACTTAGTTGCTTGTTTTCCTATTCCAAATACTTGATGATTAAATTAGATCTCTCTAAGTTATCTAATAAGAAATTTTTTTCAGCTTCTTGTTCCTTTATGATCATGTCTTTGACAGTTTCTGGATCCTGAGTTTCCAAGTCAATAACATCAACTCCTTAATAAGTAAAAGGTTGTTGTGGCTCCTCATGATTAACAAGGTTAAAATCTCTTTCTTTCTCATCATTAAGATCCTTCTCTTGCAACTTTTTCTTTCCCTTAATTTTTCCCTTATTTTGCTACTTAACCTGTATTGTTTTTGCTGAAGAAGAAGGCAAAGCCCCTTCCACACCTTGTGGAGATAGCATTTGCCTGTGGCCTGATGACGAAGGCGAGACCCCTTCCACACCTTGTGGAGATAATACTCACCTATCAGTTGCAAAATTTTTCCTAGTACCCCTCTTATATATCACAAACATTGGCACACCAAGAGTTTCGGTCTCCTTGACTTTTTCATGGCTTGAAGGTCCACCTTCTTCATGATCTACTGATGAAAAGATTTGTGGGCCTTTGAACATCTCATGAGAAATGAAAGTCTCCCATGGCATTTTAAGAAGGTTTAGCTGATGTAGAACAATGATTTTAATCAAAGAGTAATGATAAATGCTATTCAACTGCTGGGGGTATGGCTTCCTCTTTACAATACATCTCCATCCAGCATATATCATATCTCGAATCATAATGTTCTTCTACCTTTCGGGTTCTATGACAATCTTCATACAACTTTGATCAATACAAATTATCATAGTTGAATGTCATAAAATAGTCCATCAAACATTTTATGGAGCCAAATTGCTTCACAACTAATTGTACAAACTTCCATATCTTCTTCCTTCGCAATGAAACAAAATATTTCTTCATGCTCTAATAAGAAACCATACCAAATCCCAAGCAAAACCAACCATCAATAGTATTTTTATTCATCATCAACACTACCAACCTAATCAATATTATTTTTATTCATTATCAACACTACCAACCTAATCAATATATCCTTGAATAAAATGTATTAGGGAATCAATTAACTATTGGTACAATGATGGATCAATAATATCAGAACTCTCCAACTTTTGTTAAAGGGGCGTTATCATAGGTCTATAATCTGTCATTCGACATTCTGAAGGATCTTGATCACACGATTCTCTTAGTTTTCTACCAAACCTCAAGTAGTAGTGTATCCATCCAAGATCCTTTATGTCAATTCTACCTACAACTCCCTCTGAAGACAATATCTCTAAATTCAAAAATATTTTTCTAATTTTTGGAAACCTTATTTCTATTTTTTGATTACCTGAGAGAGTTGTGATGGGACATAATTCCCCTTGTGGAGGGCATTTTATTTTTGGTATTTGTCAGTGCTTGACAAGTCATTTTAAAATAACAAAAGGTGAATTTTGTGAGCAGTCATTCTATCAGTGAGTGCTCTAACATTGACATTGACACTGCTACTACTCTACACTAACGGGGTTCCAGGTCCTTTACATAAGCGAGGGGTGGTGGGGAGGGGGTTGAACAAATCTCCATAATTGTGTGGAATGTGGAGGTGCGAAGGTGTTGAACAACTTCTTATACAGCTTCGCACTCCATACAATGTATTAACGTTTCGAGGGACAAAAGTCTCAGTTGTATGTTGAAGGACAACTATTTCCATGTAAGCTCCACTAAAGGAAATTTTTGGATGGTATGGTGATTAATAGTTTCAATGGTTCATAGGCTTGGTTCACGAGCATTAAGAATAGAGAGCCCAAAGTGGAAATACAAAACTAAGATTTGGTAGCCTTTTCAGTGTCCATCAGCAAGAGTTGACTGCAAGAAGACTATGTCAACGGTTGTCGAAAGTGTAATAATAATAAAATACAAGACAATGGCAGGAGTTTGAAGCACAAGGTCTGGGAAACAAGGAGAAAAGTTGTTTTTGTTGAGTCACGGCCACTAAGAAAGGTCGAGTATGAAGGGAAAATGGGGAGTGTTCCTCAGTTGATTGGAGGAAAAGATCGTCAGAACGAAAGGACTTCGTCATAGTGGAAATGTGAAAGCAACTGTGAGAAAAAAGGTTAAAACAATGCCTAAAGCAGATTAACTGAAGCAAGTTCTTTGGGGAAACTTTAAGAAACAATGGAAACAAGCTTACTTGGCTTTAACCTTAATGCATTAACAAGATGTTGCATGAAATTGATAAGTTCATATATGTGACGTTTGAGGGATTTTAGATTTATACATGGAAGTAAGGTGGAATATGCCCCAACTTTCCACATTTCGTGTACAATAAATTATGGTTGAATCTAAGGCACTAGTGTGAAAGGTAGCTATAGATGAGCTCTCCATACTAGAAGTGAAAAAAGGCTTTTGTTTATGTAGGTCATGTGGTTCAAGTGATTTTAGTCACAAAGTAAGTTCAACAAGTTGGATTTGTGAAGGCCTTCTTGATACCACATAAGAGACATCGTTTATCTTTAAGACATGAATACATATTAGACAAATGTAGAGGAAGCTGATTGTGCGGGAGTGTGGAGCTCTGCACTCTCGCACAATGAACATCCTCTACACCCTTCAATTTCTAAAAATATATATTAACCACGTGTACAGATTTCCCATAACATAAGGCAACACTATTATTATTTTTGGGATAGGATTTATGAAGGATTTCCAGAGGAAGCTCATTGTGCAGGAGTGCGAAGCTTTGCATAATGAACTTAGCTCATTGTGCAGAACTTCACACTCCTACACAATGAACTTAGCTCATTGTGCATAGCTTCACACTTCCACACAATCAACAATTGGTTCTTAGTGTATGACCACATTTTATATTACAAAATTCCACCGCCCTATGACATGAATCAATGGATTTTCACTGAGCATGTTGCACGTTGAATAATATGAGTCGTTGCAATCTCAAGTTCGTTTTTCCAAAATAAATTGTCCAAACCTAAAAATTTTGAGTCCCACAGTGTCAAAGATTGTAGGTGGATATTAACTTCTGAATTAAATGCAAAGGGATAGACGGGTCCTCTCACCTGTATTTTCATTTGTCCACACATGAACTTTTCTACATTGTTGACTCAAATGCTTGGACTTTGTCGCATCGAAGGTGCTAAAGTCAAAAGTGGGAACTGTGACATAACCTCAAGAACCGATTTACCATGTCTAATTTCTAATTTGCAATTATGGATATGCAACTTTAATTTTTGTGGAGAATTTGATACACAACTATATAAAGTGACATAAGAGTTGTTGGTTTGTTTGTCCTTCTAGAGAAATGATATGAAATGAACTAAATTTTAATGTCCACGAGACTAGAAATAGTCTATGGGACCGCTAGCACCCCTCCTTTTTTCCTTTTTCAATTCAATCCTTTTATTACTCAAATTAATGATGCGCTGACCCAACCTTCTAACAATCCCCTCACTGAAAAGACAATGCCATGAAACAAATTTTAACATATTGTTGTAACTATCTCTGAAGTCTCTTAAAGCATCACATTCCGAAATGAAATGTTTTTCCAATTCCACTATCCCATAAGTGCAAAAATTACACACCCATTCTTCCCAAGCTTCTTTAGGTCTTTTCCACCAACTCGTTTTGCACCGAAGTTGATGTGAATTATTTGTTAATTGAGAAATAAGAATCTCTGCTCTCTATGGAATGCTAGCTCCAATGTACTCTTTTTGTTGGAGATCACAAGTGAGGTTGAATTCTTGAACATAGTACTTCTTCTTTCTACCATGCTATTTTCCCCATATACGCTTACGAAACTTCTCCATAACAAAATTATTTAACTCCTTGCTATTTGTGGGGCATGCATTGAGGTAAATATTCCATTTTTGCATCCATTTGCTGTTTTTTCTCATCCATGATTTCTTTCTTTCAATCATTCTTTCATTGAATATAACTTTAGGCCATCTACCTTCTCCCATTTTCTCAATTCTTTTTAGGTACCTTATGAGACGCACCGTAGCAATTGCTTCGGTGGGAGTTGCTCTTGTTTCACTCAACATTATCTCATAAGAAACCAAACTTTTTATTTTAAACTTGTTCATGATCAAGCGTTTTTGGATTTTATCAATTTGCTTCCATTTTGAGAAAGGGATGCCGCTAGCCCACAGTTCACACAAATATAATATCACTGGACAGACTAGGAGCCCAAAAAGCTCTTTAATCCATTTTCCAATCCCATAACTCTACTTCTCTACATCTATTTTGAATTTACCATATAATGCTTTCCACCCTCCTAAAATTCTCTTCTTTCTATAGTCCTCCCAATTAAGCTTGTTGTTGAAATCAATCCCAAGGTACTTGTATTCATTTACTTCTTAAAGAATGTTGCCTTCAAAGAAGAATGTATGTTATCTTTGCTTCTTTTTATATGATAAAATCATTATTTTGGTCTTGTTGGTATTGACTTGCATCCCCACTGCTTTACAAAAATGCTCAAGCATATAGGTGCATCTGTAATCCCTGGGCCAATTTAGCAATCAATACAAGGTCATCAACATATAAATGAAGCTTTATCACAAACTCCCCCAGCTGAACACCATCCCCGCCTTGCAGATTTTGCCACTCTTCCATTTTATCAATATATAAACCAAAAAGAGTAAGAGATAAAGGGAAACCTTGCTTGACTCTGATGTCACTTCTAAAGCTTTCTGAAATGCCTGTTGAAGTACTAATTTTGACTTCCACCTCTTCATAAAGTCTATGGGCAACAACTCTATAATGCAAAGGAATTTCAAGTTCTTCAATTCTATTCCACAACTTATCTCTATGGACCGTGTCAAATGCCTTTTTGAAGTCAACAAAGAAACATAATACTTCTTCTTTTCCCCCCCAAACCTTTTCAATAATGTGTCTCAACGTGATACCATGATCTACTCTAAAATGTTACGGCCTTAACCTGCTTGCCCTTTTGCCCTCTTTTTTTTTATTTCTGCCCACTTACTCATTATATTTTCTACCATGTCGTTGAAGAGCTTTGCAAACAAAGGATTGATCATAATGGTTCTATAGTTGGAAGGATTATTAATGTTGGTGAGCACTAGTATTGCAGCAATAATGCTGCAACTCCTGGGCTTCCTACTTTACTTTTATCAACCCGGTAGTTCGTAACAAACTTGGAAGCGACCGTGTTGTATGCACAAGTACTAGTTCTTACTGCAGGCTGTCACTTGGTTCGCTGGTGCAGGATCACTAGGAGTTCAAGCCAACTTCTATGGATTCCAGAAAAAGCTCTATATGTGATGAAAGAAAGGAAAGCTTACTCTACAAAGGCTACTCTATTTGCATAAAGGAAAAGAAGACTGAAATGTAAAGTAAACCTAGCAAACCCTAATTAACTGACTAATCCTACTTTTGCAGAAATAGAGATGAAAAACCATAAAATGAATGCCATTACCTACTTAGGAAGTAAACAACATCTACTCAAGCTATTTCTAAAAGGAAATGAGAAAAAAACATCTTTTTGGATTTTTATGTATTTTTAGGTGGAATTGTCATGCATGTAATTTATTTGTTTGTGAATGTGGCAGCGATTAGGTGGTGATGGAGGGTGACTTTAGAGTTTACAGAGGTGTAGGAAGGTGTGGATGCATCCTAAGAGGTCCCAGGTGGCCTTCTGGAGGCTTTTCCTACAATCAGACTTCAAAAAGACACCTATAGGAAAATCTACAGGAGGATGCCGAGAGCAGTTTTGGAGGTTTTGAAGGTGGGAAAGTGGGTGGCAAGGGTAGCTGAAGGCTAGGTGATGTGTTAAGATGCCTAGGGTTTATTAAGAAGGATCAGGAAAGAGAAATATGGTTGGACTTGTTCAAGGAAAGAGAGGAAAGTTCATGAGAAAAGTGCAGAAAACTAAGGCAGATTTGTGAGGGATTTTGGGTGACCTGTGGAACATAGATCAAAGAGAAATGGTGATGGCTGATTGGCTGACTTATTGTGAGAAGAGGATTTGCTGCCAGAGAATTGAAAATCCATCATGAGATTAAGCAAGCAAGGAAAGTAGCTACATCAAAAACGGAACTTTGCATCAAGCTAGTCTAAATTCTGATCTAGGAAAGTAAATGCTGAAAAATGCTACATGGAAGGAAATTTATTGCAAAGACAGAAATGAGCATGGTGAAAGAGATCTACAGCAAAGCATTAACCTTCTAACAAAATGCAACACTAGAAATCCTATGGAAAAGGCAAATCTATGTTTTTTGTAGCAGCAAGAGGGTCTTGGCCTCAGTTCATGGTCCCAAAGGAAGGAAAGGAGACCAAGGATCTATTGATGGCCTTTTTGTATCTTTTGCCTATCACTATTCAATCTACTACAGAAAATTGAAATGAAAACGAGCTTCTAAATCACCAAAATCAACCTATTTGTAACCAAGAAAGAAATTTATCTAACAGCAACTAATTCATAAACTGAAACAAAACATATAAATGCAAACAAGAGGAGCTTGGCTGCTTGGATTGGGCCCTAACCCAAGAGCTTCAGCCCTCTGAGATAACTCATTACTAGCTCGAAGACCTTTTTCACCTTGGTACGACCTCTGCACATATATCGATGCTACACCTTTATCGTAATCGCTAATCGCTATTTTTCATCTTTGCGGTCACATTAACACACGACTCCATTTCTTCCGATATGTGATTAACCTTCGGAACTCAAAATATAATAACCACACCTTTATAATCCTATCGGTTTCGACCAATAAAACTTGCACGACGATCCTCCACCGTCGATCTTCCTGCATCATATCCGACAATTCACGATGATTTCGGGTGAACAATGTGCATGAGGATTAACCGCCCGAAAAGTGGTTTCCTCTCTGCTCCTCGTTGCTACGTGTCGCTTGGCTAGTGGAATCGGGTGCCAACCAGAATTATCACTTACCACTTGTGACCTCGCTTGAAATACCAACTTCTATTGCGAAACCACTTCTTTCGCGAATTAAATTTCGCGCTCTTCCTCCATGTGATGAACGTCAATCTATTCCGTCGGACGGTTCTAATGGTTCCTTCAGGTTCCGTTTCCGCCAGCGCTTCCAGTTAATATACACCATTCAATTCTTGATTCCCTCTACGCTATTTAATCCTAATCGTTTATTTCCTTCGACCTCGTCCGTTGATCTCCAAGATCCAATGACTCTTATGCATCGATGACTCACCTCTTCATTCATCCCTTTGCCTTTACTTTAACTCATTTCTTCAGTGTTTTTTAGTTTCGAGTTTTTCTTCAGGGTTTCGACCTTTCCGCTATTCTGTTGCTTAGCTTCCTCTGAGTTTAACCCCGCTAAATCTCAAATCGCTGCCTATCCAAAGCATTACTCTGAATATTCAATTGGATTCAATGACCCTTTATGATTTCTCTGGATCATTTTCCTCCTCTGTGTAGTTCTACATAACTCTGCCTGCAACCTCTATTACAGACACTACGAATTCACTTATAATTCATTCATTAAATACTCATTTCACACATCTATACAGTTCTGGAATAAACCTCTGTATATATAAATGTAAAAAAATGATTACATCTCGAGACTCTCTATCTCTAAGGCCTGATCTTCAATATCAGTGGCCTCTTTTTTTACACTTTGCCCGTAGGCTTACTTTGATACATAAGACTCTATAACTAATTTCCTGGTTTAGACCTTAATCTACTGAATTGACTCCTAAATGTCCTCTCTAGTTTCTTGAATCATGAAACTACCTTAAGAGTTATAATTGACTTCTAACTCTCTTGTCATTATTAACCGCTCATGTTCTCCTTTGTTCGAGAGCATTTACAAAATATCTCACATTATCTAATTAATTCCTATCCTACTCACTCAAAAGCCTAAATATTACATTAATTCAACACTTAGGAATCCAAATTTCTTAAAACACATGACCCCCCTATGTCTGCTAAAATACAATGATTTTCTCTTGGATTGAATGCTCCTGCATCAGAAGGCCAAGAAGACAAAGTGTATCGGTTAAGGAAAGCTCTTTATGGGCTTAAGCAAGCACCACGTGCATGGTATAGCAAGATATATGCCTACTTGTTGGACAATGGTTTCGACAAATGTGACGGTGAGCCTACTATCTACATCAAAGAGAGTGATTGTAAGATTCTTATTGTTGTCTTATATGTAGATGATTTGATTTTTACAGGCAGTGATGATTTCCTCATTGCTGATTTCAAACAAGTCATGAAGAGTGAATTTGAAATGACTGACTTGGGATTGTTAAGATATTTTTTGGGCATAGAAGTGAAGCAAACAGAAAATGGCATTTTTATCTCTCAAGCAAGTATGTGGCAGACATTTTGAAGAGGTTTAAAATGCAGAACAACAAGCCCACACCAACTCCAACTATCATGGAGTTGAAGTTGAGCAACGAAGATTGCAGCCACAATGTCAATCTGGCATTATACAAAAGCATGATAGGCAACTTGATGTATTGGCAAGAAACGAAAAGGAGTCTAAGGTATGTCAACGGGACAAAACAATATGGCATTTTGTACACAACAACAAGTGATTTTAGGCTGGTTGGTTACACTGACAGTGCTTGGGAAGGAAGTGTCAATGACAGAAAGAGCACGTTAGGATATGTTTTACATTTGGGTTTCAGAGCCATTTCTTGGACCTCCAAGAAGCAACCAATAGTGTCACTATCAACAACAGAAGCTAAATATGTTGCAGCAATAGCAACAGCTTGTCAAGCAGTTTGGATGAGAAGAATGTTGAGGGATCTTCATCATGATCAAGAGGGAACGAAAAATATTTTCTGTGACAACACCTCAACAATTGCATCGTCAAAGAATTTTTTCTTTCACAAGAGGACCAAGCATATTGTTGCTAAATATCATTTTATTAGAGAGTTGATTGACAATGATGAAATTGTGTTGCAGCACTGCAGGTCACAGGAACAATTTGTTGATATCTTCACAAAGCCATTGGCACGTGAAAGTTTTGTTTATCTCAGAAATTGTTTGGAAATTATCAATGGAGACAATTTTGATTAATGGGGAGCGTTGGAAATATTAATCCCAACCAATGCAATAAACACCCTGACAACAGCCATGCTTGTCAGAAGTATTTTTGCAGGTTGCGTCTTTGTTTGAAGATGGAAGGACTGAAGCCAAAACAAAAGTACCACGCAAACCATTCCGCAACACATCACAAAGGCTAAGGAATTTAATGAAGTTTAGTAAATACAGGCAAGCATTTACGGCATGACTATTGCCCATACTCCACAGACACCTGTGCAATTACTGTCCACACTCAACAACAACATCGCATTAATTATTTTCTTTGTCATGTATTAATGTCAAATTGTACGTTGAAAAAAACATGAATGTAAAAGTCATTTTTTGTAAAAGGGAGAAAGAGAGCGAGAGTCTGTGAGGAGAAAATGGTGGAGAAAATTTTGGTCGGCACGTGAAAACAACAGTTACTATGTTTTACTGTGTGTTATTCCACGTAAAGTGTAAACCAGTGTCAAACTTTGTTTTACTTGGTGAATGAGCTGGAGTCTCATGCCAAAGTATTTTCATGATTTAGAATTGAATCTTAAGTTTTTATTATGTTGCTCCAACCGTACTCTGTTTTACTCTTTTTTGTCGTGAGTGAATTCTGTGTTTTTTTAAGCCACTGTAATAACTGCGCCAAATCGAGTTGGGTGAAAGCAAGCTTCATGAAACAATTTTACTATGCCTCTCCACGTAAATTCTATTTTTTCTAACAAATGAAAGTATCATTACGATGTCGTCAATACAAGTGTGGATATGTGTAGGAGAACGAGCACATTATGCAGATTGCGGAGAAATGAGTTTTTTTCCTTCGTACTCAGCACAATTGTATTGAGGTTATGGAGATAACTCAACTTTGGAGATTCAGGGAAGGTTTAATGTGGCAGCGTCCTGGTCTGCTTGCATGGAACTTGAACACATAACATATTTATTGTTTGTAGTTAAATGAATGAATGAATTATACTTAAACACATAACATATTTATTGATTGTAATTAAATGAATGAATGAATTATATTTTAACATCTACATGACTAAAAATAGTGACCATCATGTTCTTGTTTTTCACTTTTTGCAATTTAATATTTTTCTTATTTAAATTGATGATGCGCTGACCCAACCTTCTAACAAACTTCTCGCTCAAAAGACAATGCGAAGAAACCGATGTTAACATATCCCTATAACTTTATCTGATGTTTTTGGATGCATCACATTCCAAAATGAAATGTTTTTCTAGTTCCACTACCCCAAATGTTTTTTTGACTCCACTACCCCAGACATGCAAAATGTACACACTCATTCTTTCTGAGCTTCTTTAGGCCTTTTCCACCATCCTGTTTCACACCGAAGTTGATGTGAGTTGGCTCTTAAACCCAAACGCATTAAAAAAATTGAACTCCTGGAAAGCTCGAGTATTGGGATCGAATATGTCTTTACCAAATGCTATCATGCCTAAGATATTAACTATTTCTCTTGATATTAAGTTTTGTGGGATAAACTCCCCTAGGGTCTTGGGTGAATACCCTAGCAGACTGAAGATTATCTATGCAAAGAAACACACATTCCAGGCAACCATAATGCTACTATAAGCAAACTCTACGACAAGGGGCGTACCTGAGGTCCTACGTTTGAGAAGAGCCTCCAAGGGTCCAAACCCTTCTTTGAGTTCCTTTGCTCCTTTGACCTGCAAAACCAACAATTCAAGAAAGTGCAGCAGTATATGGACTAAACGTCATAAAGAAACCAACTTCATATTATAAGGAAAGGTAGTTAGTTATGCACTTAAACAACCGATCACATATGAATCATAACATGAATATCATAACATGAAGAAGATCTATATCAGGAACAAAGACACGTGTTTCTTTTATTATAGACAAAGAAAGTACAGAAAAGGAACAATTTCACTTGAGTCGTCCTTTCGCAGGCTCCAAGAGGACACGTCTCCCAGATTCGTCCAGTCTGAAGCCTTTAACAAACTCCTTCCATGACTTACTCCATGATCTCTCAAGTAGTATGAAATCATCAACACACACAAGGAAACAAGGGTTTCCTGTAGGATGGGGGAAGTGTAGGAGGCACAAGGATCTTCAGACCTGGTCAGGGAAATCTCAGCATAGCAATCTTTCTCTCTCTTCTCTCCTCCCTCTAGCCTTCCCATAGAAGCCTTTTTATACTTCTCCCAAAGTATTTTTTTAGTTGGGAATTCGTTGGGAACAGTTGGGCCACGGGCACTAACAGGTGATCAACAGGTAAAACCCGTGATCTCCACCTGAAATTAAGTAGATTTTTATTTTTTAAGTGTTTTTATACATATACGCAGGTTGGGTATACACAGACCCGCGTATACACGCATTTATCTCAAGGCAATGTCTCGTGTAGGGAAAAAACACTGCTTTTTTAGATTTGGGACCAGATCTGGTAGGAGGGGTTGCCCTAGGCCATGAGTGCAGCTTCACAAACCTCAAGAGTGAGATTTGGAGCTATAACATTAAGACATTGTGCAAAGTGCAAAGGTGTAGAGGAAAATGTATTAGTGCTATTTCACTAGCATTGTTGGTCATAGTGTCAATGTTAATGTGAAAGCACTCATCGATGAAATATTTGTGGAAATGTGGACCTCGCACTGCCTTGCAACTATTACTCTTGTTTTTCAAACATTTGATTGGACCATAACATGAAGGTCTTATTGTAGCATTTTCATAACATAGTGCCATGTGGATAACTACTCACATGTTTTATGCCATAATTTATGGATATAGTTGAAATATTCATGAATGATTGATAGATAAAAATAAAATCCTTGAAAATAGCTCATGCTTAGGTAAATAATATATTTATTATGAGTTAATTCCCACCATAATTTAAGCAAGTATTTGCATAAAAAAATGGATAAGAATAAGATGTTAATAAATATACTTACGAGGAGTTACTTCCCACTGTTATTTATGTTTCCTCAACACTTATGTAAGACTAAAAATGTAAATGTCTAGTCTTACTATTGGTTATTACCCACCAAAATGTATTTATGTTTCCTCAACACTTATGTAGGACTAAAATTGTAAATGTCTATTCTTACTATTGGTTACTACCCACCAAAATTTATGCAAGTCCTTGGCCTAGGCAAGCAATTAATTTATCCATATCACGTTCAATTTATTAGTTCATGTCAAAGCAAGACTATTAGATTCTATTAATTTAGCATTAACCAATGTAGATTAAATTTTTTATACAAATTTTCCTAAAACATAATTTCTAATTTGAGTTGCAAGGGCTAAGTTTCTCTACAACACTTGTTATATCTATTTTATTAACTCTCTACTAGCACATTTTTTTGTTAAATTTTATTTTTATTTTTTATTTTCATCAATTCTAGCTTGACCATAAACCAAAATGAAACCAAGATATACACATTAAAGAACAAACATATCGAATCATATTTGTTAGTATGAAACTAGTCAATGATTTAAGAAAATTATGAATAGTCATTTTTATGTAATTCTAGATCCTTTGCAAGTCATGTCGAATTATTTTGCAAAAGCTCTCAATTAGCATGCTCAAACCTCCTTACTTGTAAGTATTTTGAAGATGAGCAATTAATTTCAATTTTCAATGTGATGTGTTGGATTAAAAAAAATAAAGTTACAAATAATAATAAAAATTTGAACCTGCATTTGTTTTACATAGATTTTTGGGAGGAATCTAATGTTTCAAGCAATAATAATATATAAGGTACATGATTTTAAGAAATTCATGATTGTTTAACTAGTCAGGATGGATATCTCTAACAAAAATCCCAAAATTTGAAAGGCCCAAACCTAGTCATTTTCATATTCAATTATGAATTTATGAATGCATAGGAGTCATGGTGATTGTCTATTTGAGATTTATATTTCCACCCACTAAATAGATCCATTTTATAAAAAATGGGATCTGTCATGAGCATGTTAACATTAAACAAACTGCATGAAAACTCTCAAAATCAAACAAAAAAATATTATGTCACTTTTATTATTTTTATTGAATAACTAAAATACCCTTCAAGCTAATTATTCTATCCCTGTAGGTTTTTTAATATAGCATACAGGTAGACCATGGATGAGCATGAGTTTCAACCTTCAAGTTCAGGGTGCATGTTGTGGGATTACATGGTGTGAGTTAGGATAGAGACAAAAATTTTCTATCATACCCAAAGATCCATATTTTGTGTAGTGAATGCACAACTTGTATTTATCTTAGAGTCACACACACACACACACGAAAAATAAAAAAGTACAGGTAAATTTGTATCTCACTCATCAAATTGGCAGTTTTACAAATCAAGTAGACATTAGTGATGACGTGTAGATTTTAAAATTTCCAGTATTTGATGGTTAAAAAGACAAAATACAAGTATATACTTGTCAAATTTAACCACAGGTCTCATACACCAATTTGGTATTTGTCTTGGCGATGACCTTTTTTTTATGTAAATCAGCTTGTTATATTAGATCAAAAATACATATTTTACAAAAAGTCTGCTAGAGCAGACACATACCTCCTTCTACTTATCGCTGGGCATAGAGACTACCACTGAACCCCGGAGCGCACCACGCAGGGTGGCAGAGGAATGGGGTTCATAAAAAATTGACATTGCTTCTATCCAGTTCCATACAGGTCTGAGGGCAGCAGAAGAGGAGCCCATAACTAAAACTGACTAAAACACAACAGACATGAACATTAAGAAAAACAACAAGAAAACATTCATGACAGACCGCTGAGACTCAGTAGGTGTCCAGAACTATGTAATTTTTGGAGGTGTCATGCGCTGGCAATGCCTTGGCCTGGCCTGCCTGAGATGGCGAGGGAAGAGTGCTCTGGTGATCGCCTTTGTGCCCCTCCGGAGTTTCCCCTGCATTCCGGGCATCCTGATTGATGGTGTGCCTTAGAAGACTGATGAGAACAAAGAGTTTTTTCAAAACCGTATCGAATTGTTGTTCGAGGCTGCTGATTTTGAATTCCAATCCTTCCAGAATGGGCATGTGTTCCTCATTTGTAACCGCAATTGTTTGCTGGGCTTGCCGCACCTGGTTGGCATAATCCCCTTGCATGCTGATGGCCTTAGCCAGCATAGTCTTCATTCTCCACATTTCGGTCTGTGTTCTCACAAATTGCGTAGCTCACGTGGTAACTGTGCCGGGGTCCTGCACCCAGTCCATGTCCTTTTCCACCTCCTGCGGTTCCAAATTCTTCTCCTCTTCACTAACGATGGCCTCTAAATCTTCAATCTTCCGCTTCTCCTTTTGAGAAGTTCGAGTCTCATACACTGCTCTGGCTCTTTTTAATTCATGATCTGCCGAGGCATTCCTGCTCCCCTCACTCGCCATAGTCCCACCTGCACCTAACTAATTGCCCTGCGCACTGAGGATACGGGATACGATAATCCTCTTGTCGCTTGAAGAAATGGTGACCTTTCTGATGCCCGGGTTGACCTTTAAATAGATGGAGCTGCAAGAGAAACCGGAAAAAATTCAGCCACTACCCTATTGCTTGCCTGTCATATCATCATTATTTCTTGTTGATGGGTTGTGTTTCCAGTGATGATTCGACGCTCTGCCTCTGCGATCACCTTTCCTAATCTTTTCCGTATCTCTCCAGGTGTCCCATCTCCCGTAATGGCATCGGTGGCAATCTCCTTTCGTGATCATAGTTCTGTTGAGTCTTACCTTCTCCTGCTTGAGCATTGAATGCTCCTGTCCAGTCCGTCCTTCATACTCCTGCAATCCTTTAATACTCTCATCAACACACATGATTATCATCATCATATCGTTATGCTCGCGTCGAACCCCGCCCGCTCGATCCTACCTTTCACTCATCAAATCCTGCCTCGAGAGCAAGGTACATTTATTTTTTAATTTCGGGCAACTGATGTCTTGCCAACAGCTGTCCCAAATCTTGGTGGGGTTCTCTATTCTGACGTTTTCCAAGTGGTCTACTACAGTGTTGGCCTTGCGGCGTACCGCCTGAAAGACTAAACCTTTCAGCCACCCTAAGTGTTCTGCTATGTTCTTTGTCACTTTTTCCAATCGCCAGTGTTGCGTTACCTTACTTGCCTTTGCTCCCGCATACATTCTTCTGGCTGCTGTGATGGAAATCTGGGAATCCCCCTCAATTACTGCAGCTCCCGCTTGTAAATTTCTCAAAATTCTGAGGCCCTGTTCCATTGCTGTAAATTCCATCTCATTATTTGTCCCTTCCCCTAAGGCTCTGCTGTAGATATGTATAATTTCCCCTTCGCTGTTCCTTATGATGCCTCCAATGCCAGTGAGACCAGGATTTCCTCTCGATGCACCATTGAAGTTCAGCTTGAGGAAGCTAGTTGGGGGTCACTTCCAGATGCTTGGAGTGGTTCTGAGCTCCTGTTGGCGACTCACTGCTGCAATCTCTGCTCCCCTATCCAGGTTAAAGATTTTCAATATTCGTAAGTCACTATTCGAAGCTTTGTCATTTTTATCTATTTTCCATTTAACCATAACCAATTGTTTTATATTTTGTTTGATAATCTCGAAGGAATGGGTGATGTTCCTAGTTTCATTAAGAAATACCCTCCTGTTTCTTTCTTTCCATATTGTCCAGGTTATGAACCCTGGTATTACGAACCAGGTTATGAACTCATTAATAAAAACATAAATAAATAATAATAAAATTAAAATAAACAAAATTGTTGAAAAAATTAATGATTATGATGATGATGATGATGATGATGATGATGATTAATATCTAGGGAGACTATAATTGGTTTATCACACCTTGAAAAGTAAAGTTTATTTAAACTCTTTTATAATCTTATTTCTATGTTGAAAAAATAATGACAAAATCATTCCAATATTACCATAATTCTAATGACTTGTTCCAAAAGTTAGTATTGTAACAAATATTTTGAAATTAAGTTCTAAATTGAATGTACCCAGGGCACTCCAGGAGAACGTGTATTTTTATCTTCAACCATCGTAGCATCACAAATGTGATATTTTGAAATCGAGTTCTAAAATGGATGTATGAATTGAATTCTATATTGGATGTACATGGGGCACTATAGGAGAAAGTGTCTTACATCTTCAACCCTCTTTAGTCACAAATATGACAAAGTCTTGCATCCCACAATGTTTTTGGAATTGTCCAATGCCCATTTTCATCATGTAGTTCATAGGAGTTCATTCGTATTTTAACAACATTGATTTTCTTCTTTGTACTAGTCATAACTAAAAATAATTTTGATCTTCTAGATTGGGGTTAACCACCTCCTTATAGTATGCTAGCTTTCTTTTTATTTCTAATTATTTATTGCACCACAAACTCACTTTAGATTTAAATGAGATAATGTTTTTAATATTGTCAATATCCTCCAAGATGTCATCTTCCCATATTCCCTAATGTTTTAGTGAAGACTTGGCATCTTGATGCTATCCTCACTTGAGTTGTTGGTGGTTATGGCTAGAGTTGGAAGCAATTTTAAGGAGCCTCTTGTCATCCATTGCTCGCTTCTATGAGGGGGACAGGATAATGTTTATTACTTTTAATATTAAGATTATAAGTTATAAAATTATTTTAAATTTAGTCTATCCTTCTCCAAGATTCTCTAGAGATACTGCATCCCCAAACTTCACATCAATATCAAATAACAAGAGTGAGAAGAGTACTAGTTAGGAGTATTTTTATATCCCACAACCAAAGGTCTACTATATATAAATAAAAATATTTTTGAAAATTTGATGAAGTTTGTAAATAACAAAAAAATGGAGAAAAATAATGAATTATGAAGAAAAGATCTTCAGAAATTATTTTTGTTAATTAAAGGCCTTCTATTAAAAAGAGAATGATTAGATATAGTCTAGCCCCCTATGTGCCTTTGGTTTTCCAACTATGGAAACCAGACTAGTGGCAATACATGGGGTTGCTTTCTAAAACAATATATCATTGCCAAAATCATCCTAAGTCCTCAAAAAGCTTATAGTGTCTTGGCTTAGCAACCACTAAAACTAACCACACTACTAAATAAATATAAACAACCATAGTAGGTGGAGACAAACTATTAAAGTAAACATAAAGTACACAAATCATCATGCAAAGACTAGGAGGAGGCAGAAACATCAATATCGATATGCACTAGTTCACCTAGGCTTTCTGGAGGAGTAAGGCCTTCTCTATACAGTAAAATTGCTTCGATCCTAGCCAAATGATTGTCCATGGCTTTGAATTCCAGTTGAAGCTCTTCCATCATCACGAGGATTTCATCTTTAACATCATTTCATTCGAGAAACACCCTTCCCAAGAGCGTTTTTTTATTTTCAATAAAGGCCTAAGGCATGCATTTACTGATTATGACATCCATGAGTATGGTCAGTGTCTGGCACCCAATCAATGATTATTTTTATGATCTTCGAATCAGAGTGGCAATCATGCTTAGTAATGATATTTTCCTTAGTTTCCCGAAAATCTTGTTGAATTTTTTGTGGGATATGCATGCAGAAAAGACAAATTGAGAACTAAGCTCAAGCTGATGCCCTCGAGATCTTAGGGGAAACATGAATACAAGCTCTCTACTTGGGTGTGATAACAAGTTAGCTGGAAAAAAAAAGTGCAATGCAGATGAAGAAAGAAGGTTGAACCATGGACTTGCACTAGGAAATCTCTAAGATTTCAATGATGAACAACCAATCTCTGAAATTGATGAACCCAGTCACCATGCGAAACCAAAACAATAGCTTCATGAATTGAGGTTGAGTAAGGAGACCCACACGACCACCTTTTCCACCCACCCCTCACCTTTCAAGACTAAAGACACACTAAAACAGACAACCCCTAAAGAATCTTCTCTAAGACAGGGCCAAGAAACCAACAAGAATTTTGTTGCCAACCACCAAGCGAAACAGAGCAAACCACCCTTCACAAAATCTTACTATCTCGCGAGGCTGAAGAAAACCATCAGAATTCACATCCCCAAATGAGTTTTTTTTTGGGAAAGAGCCACAAAACCAACAATTTATTCCCTTCCTACCACAAACCACCAAATGAAACATAACTAAAACGACTCAAAAGGTGTCTATAAACTGGGCCCATTCAATAAATAAATTCTTAACAGAGTGAAAGGGAGAGAAAAAACCAAGAAGAAGCCAAAACTGAGAGAATGGATGCAAGCTAGGGTGTCGTGTGTTGAGAAACCAAGTGCAATGTAGTCTAGAAGCTTAATTTATCTTCTTGATAATTACTTGTGAATATTAAATGTATTCTTAATCTTTGTTATGTCTTCTTCATCAAGCAATTATACAACTGTTCAGTCTTTCAAGAAAATATAGAGATCACAGTGAGACAAGAGACACCCGAAATTAAGTTAATAACTAGGGAAAAACCCACAAGGGGAAAACCCAACAATCCTTTCCTTATAGAATCAGATAAAAATGAGAGATATCCAAGACAAGACCAATACCAAACTTCCACCAAGATACCAAGTCAAACCCTCCTCCAAGTCACCTCCAAAAGTCAAAGTCAACATTGGTCAAACTCCTTCAAATCGGGTCAAAGTTTTGAAATTTATACCTGCAACTACCTTAGAATTTTTGGCCTCTTCCATAGAAAAACATACCTCCACATGTGTTAACTGCAGTAATCAAAGATTCAATCAATGAGGGGAATATTCTTCTATTTTTGACTTTCTTACTCTCTCCTTTGACTCAGCTTCTTCTCTCCTTCACTTGGTTAAAAATTTATTCTTGTGATGATGAGTGAAAGTATTCCAAATAGGTCGAACTATCTCTTATATACAGTTGTTTAGGAGGGTCGAATAGGTGTCACTTTTGAGGTTTGGGCCCACTTGTCCAAGGCGGGTCGGCTTGGTCATCTTGTGGACTTATGAATCAAAATAAAATTCAAATTTTTTTCTTGTAAATTTCCAAATGGCGCATGGCTCAAATAAATTTTATTTTGACTCTTAGAAATGAATAACTTGCTTAAAAAAATATAATGAATATGATAAACACATCAATGATAAATTTACATTATGAACATTATGAAGACTGAACATTGTCGCAACTTCAACACTCCCTCTTAACTAGGGAGATATTCATAATGACTCATTGAGATAATCTTAAGTTGAAATATTCATATAAGAAAGGATACAGATTGATAAGCATCGTCATAAACGTCATCATGACCAACATTGTCAAACTACCAAGGCCTTGACAAGTAAGCTCTATCTCTCCACTAGATTAGAGCACAATGTTGGGAGGCATTTGATAGGACACCACACAATCACCTCTCTGAGGCACATACTCCACCTAGTTTCACCAAAGTATGTCCTTCACAAGACCATTTCCTAATCCGTTGTCACAATACTTGACACAAGGAAATGTTGTTCCATTAGACCATTCTTATACCGGGTCAATGTACTTGAATTAGGCGATTAGTTCTAATTGGTCACAGTACATGAATCAATAATGCCATTCCATTATGCTTATCCAATCTACCATTCTCCCTATCCATGTTCATGTGCTTGACTTATGGTTGTTAGTCCTCGACATAGTACATGACACATGGAGAACTAGGTGTCCATCCTCACTCCCTCTTAATTTGGGAGGATTTATTTACAAGCCGAAGCTCGTCTTGAAAATTCTCATGCTTTCCCTTAGGAAGGGACTTCATGAATACATCAACTACCTGTTCATTAGTGGAGATATATTGTAGCTTCGTGTCTCCATCCAACATATATCATATCTCGAATCATAATGTTCTTCTACCTTTCAGGTTCTATGACAATCTTCATACAACTTTGATTACAAATTATCATAGTCGAATGTCATCAAATAGTCCATCAAACATTTTATGGAGCCAAATTGCTTCACAACTAATTATAAAAACTTCCATATCTTCTTCCTTCGAAATGCAACAAAATATTTCTTCATGCTCTACTAAGAAACCATACCAAATCCCAAGAAAAACCGACCATCAATAGTATTTTTATTCATCGTCAGCACTACCAACCTAATCAATAGTATTTTTATTCATCATCAACACTACCAACCTAATCAATATATCCCTGAATAAAATGTATTAGGGAATCAGTTAACTATTGGTACAATGATGGATCAATAATATCAGAACTCTCCAACTTTTGTTAAAGGGGTGTTACCATAGGTCTATAATCTGTCATTCGACCTTTTGAAGGATCTTGATCACAAGATTCTCTTAGTTTTCTGCCAAACCTCAAGTAGTAGTGTATCCATCCAAGATCCTTTATGTCAAATTCTGCCTACAACTCCCTTTGAAGACAATATCTCTAATTCTTGAGTTCTTCTTGAATCATTCAATTGATTCCAAAATACGCGGTCTTCTTTAATCACAAGACTTTGTTTACATGTCTTTCAATAATATGGAGTAACTTTTCCAACTGAGGCAAGTGTCTTATTATGAATTTCTTCCTTTTACTAGGAGAACCTTCTCAAGTCTTACTCCCATGCTATCATCTAGTGCTAACTGTTGAGTGCATACTTCAAACTGTCTGCTCCTTCTGTAGAATATTCTTTGTTATTTCCTTCCAATTCTCTCATATACTTATCAAAGTCTAGTCTTATATTTAAGAAAAAAATGATTCCTGAAATGCTTTGCACTAATCATCGTAGTATTACTGGTTGATTTTATGATGCGTAAGGTCAAATCAACTTTACAGAATCTGAAGTGAATGTTAATTCTTTTTGGCTGGAGAATCTCTATTATTCGACAAGTTATATATTGACTTCCACTAAAAAACTTATTGAATCTCTCTCTTTGTTATGCTCTTTAAGAGTATATACTGCCATCTTGTAGTCCATACTTCTTAGAGAAAAATGCTAGCTTCCTCTGGGTCTTCATGATGAAATTTTGAAAGAACGAGTCTTTCTACATTATGTAGGAATACCTTTGGTCTCCACTTATGCAACTGAGTGTTTCTTCTAAAGTTTTGGGAAGAATTCTATGTAGACAATGGTTAAGGAGGCTCCTCTTCTGACTTCAATGAATCAATTCTTTCTAACTACTTCATTGTAGATGAATAAGAACTCCCTCTTAATTTCAATCTCAAAAAATACTTACAAGTTTATACAATTCACGAATCTCGATAGTCCTATATGATATCCCCCATAGATCATATAACTATCTTGCCATTAATAAATATTATTCTATTTGTCATCTTCTAAACAATAAATAGAAATCAAACTTAACTACAAACCTGGTACAAAAGTAGATTGTAGAGCTATACACCTGTCATATTCTTCCTTATCTTTAATAGTAGAGATCCTTTTTGTCTTCGACCTTGGGTTTCTTCAAAGCTTCTTCATATTCAGTTATTAATGCTTCATGTCTTTCCTTCCTCTTATTGTTCTTAGGGTTCTTGGGAAAATCTCTCTTGAAATTTCCATATTCATGGAAAGCATAGCATTGAATTTTGGACATATCCTTATTTCTATGGGACTTGTTACCTTCACTTTTGTGTTGAGATCCAAATTTATTATTTCCAAACTTCCTTCTTGATCTAGCTACAAAGCTTGAGAATCTTCATTATTAGGTTGAGTATCATCTTCAACCTTAAGTCTTGATTCTTCTATAATACATGCAACCCATAATTCTTCAAAAGTCGGAGTTTCCTTTCTAGCATAAATGCCTCCAGCAAAACTGTCCCAAGCTAGAGGTAAAGCAATTGTTACAAAGGCGATCAATTCAAAGTTAGATATAGTTTCACCAAGCCCCTGAAGTTGATCTTTTCTTTTTTATATCTTCATAAAGTATGAGGTCATGCTCTCTTCCTTTTCCACCCTTGTTCCATAAAGCTGAATTCTTAGTGATATATTTTGACCAGTTGTGTTGATGGAGTATAATTTTTACCAAAGTGTCATAGACTTCCTTCACTATAGACAAATTTGAAACAAAAGAAATGAGATGGTCTTTGATGGACTCAAAGAGAATCCATTGATCTCTAATTTCTCCCTTTATGTACTTGGCCACTTCTTGAGCATTGTTTTTATCTGGTGGTGGAATATTTCCTTCTACATATTGCATGACTTCATTTTCTGTAAGAACTAAATCAATCCTCTTTTTCCAAGCTTTGAAATTGGATGCTCCATCAATCTTATTGCCTTCCTTGCAGATATATGCCATTTGATTTGAAGTATTAGACATATATAATAGATGAGTACTTACTTGAGTGAGATAGAGCTGCTAAAAAGGTGTCTTCAATCAAGTATACAACAAGTTATGATCTTCAAGCTTCCTTCCTTCACCTTAGCTCTGATACCATGTTGAGAAGCCAAGCGCAGTGTAGTCTAGACACTTAATTTCTCCTCTTGATAATTATTTGTGAATACTAGATGCATTCTTATTATTTCTCATGTCTTCTTCATCAAGCAATTATACAATTGTTCAATCTTTCAAGAAAATATAGATATCACAATGAGACAAGAGACACCAAAAATTAGGCTAGTATCTATGGGAAAGCCCACAAGGGGAAACCCAACAACCCTTTACTTATAGAATCATATCAAAATGAGAGATATCAAAGCCAATACCAAAACCAAACTGCCACAAAGATACCAAATCAAACACTCCTCCAAGTCACCTCCAAAAGTTAAAGTCAACGCTGGTCAAACTCCTTCAAATCTAGTCAAACTTCTAAAATTCAAACCTGTAACAGGGGACCGAAATTCGGCCTGCAACTACCTCAGAATTTTCGGCCTCTTCCAAAGAAAAACCTACCTCCACACGTGCAAATTGTGTAGTCAAAGTTTCAGTCAACAAGGGGAATATTCTTCTAGTTTTGACTCGAATTCTTCTCTCCTTCACTTGGTTAGAAATGCTTCTTGTGATGATGAGTGAATATATTCCAAGTAGGTCGAACTGTCTCTTATATATAATTTTTCTAAAGGGCCAAATAGGTTTCACTTAGGAGGGCTAGGTCAACTTATCCAAGGAGGGCCGGCTTGGCTATCTTGTGGACTTATGACTCAAAATAAAATCCAAATTTTATTTCGTGTAAATGTCCAAATGGGACATGACTCAAATAATTTTTATTTTGACTCAAAACAAATTTCTTTTGACTCTTAGCATGAAGAACATGCTCAATAAAATATAATAAATATCGTAAATACATCAATGATAAATTTTCATAATGAACATTACGAAGATCAAATCTAGTTACAACTTAAACACCCTCGTCCCTCACTCAGACTACTCTTAAGCAAATTCCAACACTACTAGTAGGCCCACTTAAAGATACAAATCCCAACTATAAAAACAACAACATAGAAGAGTGGAGAGTTCATATGACTCAACTTTAGTGGATGGAAGTTAATAATCTAAGGAGTCACCACCAATATGAAACAAAGTGGATTGCCTTTATGAAGCCTTCTAAATCTTGTCACCATTGTTTCATATCTCTTATTGCATGCAAGAGCTTCCCCATCCAAATTAAGAGCCATTAAATTGGTTGATGGGTGCACACCATTTCCTTACATGTGGCATTCATTACTAAGGGTGGCGAGAATGTCCCACTCGACTAGTGCTTGAGGTGACTGCGACTATCCCACCCTCACATCCCCTCTCTTCCCTAATCACCCCATTTGTGGTAGAATATCTTTAGAATTGCTAAAATTAATAAAAATAATTTTTGATTGATCTAAGACAATTCTTAGATGTTTTATTGATATTTCATAAATAAAAACAATTTCTCAAAACTCTTTTTTAGAGGTTTTATTGATATTTGATAAATAATAACATCTTTTTTAGAAAGAGAAGTATGTTGTTGTTAAGAAAATCAATATTTGATTCATCGATGGATTTAGTTTTGTATAGATCATTATAATAGACCTCAAACATCTCCTAAAGTGGATCCAATTAATGGAATGATTGGTCATCCTAGAATTATTTGAAATCTCCCTTGATCATAGTTTTATTAAAACACTTCTTCATTCAGTTCAACAACTTGAAGACTATGCTTCCCTCCTTGGATTGAAAAAATGTTGGTGAAGATTAGTGAGATCCAGTTGGCCTTCAAAGAGAATAGAGCCAATTTTGATGATGACGATCAAGAGTGATTTGTTGATACTTCTCGCTTGAATTTGCATAATTTTCTTAGCCAAAATTATGACCCCTAGTATAGATATGTCATTAATTTTCATCTTTGAATAGGCATTAAATAACACTTCCTCCCTCATCGAGGACATTGATTTTGTTGTCCACAAGGTTTCACATGCATAGAATAAGTGTATATTTACTACATTCATGGTCCCCTTCTTAATGAACTATGTTTGAGTTCCTAATCAAATTTCATTTTGAAGGTAAAAGTTCATTCCATGCATTCTTTAACAAGCTATGACATTTTGATTTATTCATGGGAAATGATCCTAGAGAATAGTTTCCGATGATATTGTTGCTATACGCGACTGGTTCATTTTTTCCTTCTAATTTAGTTACTATGTACTTTTGATGTTTCTAGCAATCAACCCTTATTTGATTTGGATTTTCATTATAGGGAAGCCACATGTGAGACCAATCAGTTGAAAAATAACCATGAAGTTTTTATGACTAGTCTCTACTAAGGATTAAACCATAGAACTCGGGAATGTCAGCTACAAGTATGTCAATGACTTGGCAAGAATTAGAGATATTGTCTTCAAAGGGAGTTGTAGGCAGAATTTGACATAAAGGATCTTGGATGGATACACAACTACTTGAGGTTTGGTAGAAAACTAAGAGAATCTTGTGATCAAGATCCTTCAGAAGGTCGAATGACAGATTATAGACCTATGGTAACACCCCTTTAACAAAAGTTGGAGAGTTCTGATATTATTGATCCATCATTGTACCAATAGTTAATTGATTCCCTAATACATTTTATTCAAGGATATATTGATTAGGTTGGTAGTGTTGATGATGAATAAAAATACTATTGATTAGGTTTGTAGTGCTGATGATGAATAAAAATACTATTGATGGTTGGTTTTGCTTGGGATTTGGTATGGTTTCTTAGTAGAGCATGAAGAAATATTTTGTTGCATTGCGAAGGAAGAAGATATGGAAGTTTGTACAATTAGTTGTGAAGCAATTTGGCTCCATAAAATGTTTGATGGACTATTTGATGACATTCGACTATGATAATTTGTATTGATCAAAGCTGTATGAAGATTGGCATAGAACCTGAAAGGTAGAAGAACATTATGATTCGAGATATGATATATGCTGGATGGAGACATGAAGCTACAATATATCTCCACTAATGAACAGGTAGTTGATGTATTGACGAAATCCCTTCCTAAGGGAAAGCATGAGAATTTTTGAGACAAGCTTGGGCTTGTAAATAACTCCTCCCAAATTAAGATGGAGTGAGGATGGACACCTAGTTCTACATGTGTCATGTACTATGTCGAGGAATAACAACCATAAGTCAAGCACATGAACATGGATAGGGAGAACGGTAGATTGGATACGCATAATGGAATGGAATTATTGATTCATGTAATGTGACCAATTAGAACTAATCGCCTAATTCAAGTACATTGACCCGGTATAAGAATGGTCTAATGGAACAACATTTTCTTGTGTCAAGTATTGTGACATCGGATTAGGAAATGGTCCTATGAAGGACATACTTTGGTGAAACTAGGTGGAGTATGTGCCTCAGAGAGGTGATTGTGTGGTGTCCTATCAAATGCCTCCCAACATTGTGCTCTAATCTAGTGGAGAGATAGAGCTTACTTGTTAAGGCCTTGGTAGTTTGACAATGTTGGTCATGATGACGTTTATGACGATGCTTATCAATCTGGATCCTTTCTTATATGAATATTTCAACTTAAGATTATCTCAATGAGTCATTATGAATATCTCCCTAGTTAAGAGGGAGTGTTGAAGTTGCGACAAGGTTCAGTCTTCATAATGTTCATAATGTAAATTTATCATTGATGTGTTTATCATATTCATTATATTTTTTTAAGCAAGTTCTTCATTTCTAAGAGTCAAAATAAAATTTATTTGAGCCATGTGCCATTTGGACATTTAAAAGAAAGAAATTTGAATTTTATTTTGAGTCACAAGTCCACAAGATGACCAAGCCGACCCTCCTTGGACAAGTGGCCCCAAACCTCAAAAGTGACACCTATTCGACCCTCCTAAACAATTGTATATAAGAGATAGTTCGACCTATTTGGAATACTTTCACTCATCATCACAGGAATAATTTTTTAACCAAGTGAAGGAGAGAAGAAGTTGAGTCAAAGGAGAGAGGAAGAAAGTCAAAACTAGAAGTATATTCCCCTCATTGATTGAATCTTTGATTACTGCAATTAACACATGTGGAGGTATGCTTTTCTATGGAAGAGGCCAAAAATTCTAAGGTAGTTGCAGCTATAAATTTCAAAAGTTTGACCAGATTTGAAGGAGTTTGACCAATGTTGACTTTGACTTTTGGAGGTGACTTGGAGGAGGGTTTGACTTGGTATCTTGGTGGAAGTTTGGTATTGGTCTTGTCTTGGATATCTCTCATTTTTTTCTGATTCTATAAGGAAAGGATTGTTGGGTTTTCCCCTTGTGGGTTTTTCCCTATCTATTAACTTAATTTCAGGTGTCTCTTGTCTCATTGTGATCTCTATATTTTCTTGAAAGATTGAATAGTTGTATAATTTCTTGATGAAGAAGACATAACAAAGATTAAGAATACATTTAATATTCACAAGTTATTATCAAGAAGATAAATTAAGTTTCTAGACTACATTGCACTTGGTTTCTCGACACACGACACCCTAGCTTGCATCCATTCTCTCAGTTTTGGCTTCTTCTTGGTTTTTTCTCTCCCCTTCACTCTGTTAAGAATTTATTTATTGAATGGGTCCAGTTTATAGACACCTTTTGAGTCGTTTTAGTTATGTTTCATTTGGTGGTTTGTGGTAGGAAGGGAATAAATTGTTGGTTTTGTGGGTCTTTCCCAAAAAAAACTCATTTGGGGATGTGAATTCTGATGGTTTTCTTCAGACTCACGAGATAATAAGCTTTTGTGAAGGGTGGTTTGCTCTGTTTTGCTTGGTGGTTGGCAAAAAAATTCTTGTTGGTTTCTTGGCCTTGTCTTAGAGAAGATTCTTTAGGGGTTGTCCGTTTTAGTGTGTCTTTAGTCTTGAAAGGTGAGGGGTGGGTGGAAAAGGTGGTCGTGTGGGTCTCCTTACTGAACCTCAATTCATGAAGCTATTGTTTTGGTTTTGTATGGTGACTGGGTTCATCAATTTCAGAGATTGGTTGTTCATCATTGAAATCTTAGAGATTTCCTAGTGCAAGTCCATGTTTCAACCTTCTTTCTTCATTTGCATTGCACTTTTTTTTTCCAGCTAACTTGTTATCACACCCAAGTAGAGAGCTTGGTCTCAGAGGGGAGATTATATTCATGTTTCCCCTAAGATCTCATGAGGCCGAAGAAGACCATCAGAATTCACATCCCCAAATGAGTTTTTTTTTAGGAAGAGCCACAAAAACAACAATTTATTCCCTTCCTACCGCAAACCACCAAAAGAAACATAACTAAAATGACTCAAAAGGTGTCTATAAACTGGGCCCATTCAATAAATAAATTCTTAACAGAGTGAAAGGGAGAGAAAAAACCAAGAAGAAGCCAAAACTGAGAGAATGGATGCAAGCGAGGGTGTCGTGTGTTGAAAAACCAAGTCCAATGTACTCTAGAAACTTAATTTATCTTCTTGATAATTACTTGTGAATATTAAATGTATTCTTAATCTTTTTTATGTCTTCTTCATCAAGCAATTATACAACCGTTCAATCTTTCAAGAAAATATAGAGATCACAATGAGACAAGAGACACCTGAAATTAAGTTAATAGCTAGGGAAAAACCCACAAGGGGAAAACCCAACAATCCTTTCCTTATAGAATTAGATAAAAATGAGAGATATCCAAGACAAGACCAATACCAAACTTTCACCAAGATACCAAGTCAAACCCTCCTCCAAGTCACCTCCAAAAGTCAAAGTCAACATTGGTCAAACTCCTTCAAATCTGGTCAAACTTTTGAAATTTATACCTTACCTTAGAATTTTTGGCCTCTTCCATAGAAAAACATACCTCCACATGTGTTAACTGCAGTAATCAAAGATTCAATCAATGAGGGGAATATTCTTCTAGTTTTGACTTTCTTTCTCTCTCCTTTGACTCAGCTTCTTCTCTCCTTCACTTGGTTCAAATATTATTGTTGCGATGATGAGTGAAAGTATTCCAAGTAGGTCGAACTATCTCTTATATACAGTTGTTTAGGAGGGTATAATATATGTCACTTTTGAGGTTTGGGGCCACTTGTCCAAGGAGGGTCGGCTTGGTCATCTTGTGGACTTATGACTCAAAATAAAATTCAAATTTTCTTTCTTGTAAATGTCCAAATGGTGCATGGCTCAAATAAATTTTATTTTGACTCTTAGAAATGAAGAACTTGCTTAACAAAATATAATGAATATGATAAACACATCAATGATAAATTTACATTATGAACATTATGAAGACCGAACCTTGTCGCAACTTCAACACTCCCTCTTAACTAGGGAGATATTCATAATGACTCATTGAGATAATCTTAAGTTGAAATATTCATATAAGAAAGGATCCAGATTGATAAGCATCGTCATAAACATCATCATGACCAACATTGTTAAACTACCAAGGCCTTGACAAGTAAGCTCTATCTCTCCACTAGATTAGAGCACAATGTTGGGAGGCATTTGATAGGACACCACACAATCACCTCTTTGAGGTACATACTCCACCTAGTTTCACCAAAGTATGTCCTTCACAGGACCATTTCCTAATCCGATGTCACAATACTTGACACAGGGAAATGTTTTTCCATTAGACCATTCTTATACCGGGTCAATGTACTTGAATTAGGCGATTATTTCTAATTGGTCACAGCACATGAATCAATAATGCCATTCCATTATGCTTATCCAATCTACCGTTCTCCCTATCCATGTTCATGTGCTTGACTTATGGTTGTTAGTCCTCGACATAGTACATGACACATGGAGAACTAGGTGTCCATCCTCACTCCCTCTTAATTCGGGAGGAGTTATTTACAAGCCCAAGCTTGTCTCAAAAATTCTCATGCTTTCTCTTAGGAAGGGACTTCGTCAATACATCAACTACCTGTTCATTAGTGGAGATATATTGTAGCTTCATGTCTCCATCCAGCATATATCATATCTCGAATCACAATGTTCTTCTACCTTTCGGGTTCTATGACAATCTTCATACAACTTTGATCAATACAAATTATCATAGTCGAATGCCATCAAATAGTCCATCAAACATTTTATGGAGCCAAATTGCTTCACAACTAATTGTACAAACTTCCATATCTTCTTCCGTCGCAATGCAACAAAATATTTCTTCATGCTCTACTAAGAAACCATACCAAATCCCAAGCAAAACCAACCATCAATAGTATTTTTATTCATCATCAGCACTACCAACCTAATCAATAGTATTTTTATTCATCATCAACACTACCAACCTAATCAATATATCCTTGAATAAAATGTATTAGGGAATCAATTAACTATTGGTACAATGATGGATCAATAATATCAGAACTCTCCAACTTTTGTTAAAGGGATGTTACCATAGGTCTATAATCTGTCATTCGACCTTCTGAAGGATCTTGATCACATGATTCTCTTAGTTTTCTACCAAAACTCAAGTAGTTGTGTATCCATCCAAGATCATTTATGTCAAATTCTGCCTACCACTCCCTTTGAAGACAATATCTCTAATTCTTGCCAAGTCATTGACATACTTGTAGCTGACATTCCCGAGTTCTATGGCTTAATCCTTGGTAGAGACTGGTGATAAAAACTTCATGGTTATTTTTCAACTAATTGGTCTCACATGTGGCTTCCCTATAATGAAAAGCCAAATGAGATAAGGGTTGATTGCTAGAAACATCAAAAGTACATAGTAACTGAATTAGAAGGAGAAAATGAACCAGCCACATATAGCAACAATATCATCGGAAGCTATTCTCTAGGATCATTTCTAGGGAATTTCAATGCTCACACTTCACCTTTCTTAGAAAACTCTGTTGTCTCTCAAGCTGAAATGTTTTCCCAAACAGACACTTGTGGCATTGATGGTGAAACAATTTGAAGCATTGAGGTGGTGATCATGTTTTATGACTCTGATTTAAATGTCATTATGCAATATCACCACCTCAAATAAGATCAATAATGCATACCATGGAGTCATCAAACATGATAAACGCCTACACGCTTTAATCCTACTTCATTGTCAATTCCACGAGACTGTATTTCTACCAAGGTTTAATTGCAATACATTCATAACATAATCAACTATGAGTACAACTTTATTGTTAATCTCTGGACTTAACATCTTTGAGAAGGAAGGTGTTAGTTCAAACTTCGAGCAAAAAATGGCTAGTGAATCCACAAGATAGACTTAGAAATGGAATTAGTGATTTGAAGATGCTTTGCTTGTTTGCGAAAAAGACACTCCAGACTGGTAGGACAAGGTAGCCTCGATGGTGGAAAGCAAATCCCCTAAAGAGGTAAATGCATATTACAATGTTCTTATTGAAGATATTAAACGAATTGATGCACAACTGATGCCTATTCCCAATTACAAGTCACCATATTCAAAAATCAGAGAAAGTTTGGTACGAGGAGCTTGTAGGTAAAGGGAAAGGGCAAAGATCAAATATGCATGATCTTCACATCACATTCAATCACACGGAAGAAGTAGTGGCGATCGTAATCAATAAATGGCCCAAAGATTGAAAGTTGAGTGGTTCTTTCGCAATGGCTCTTCACTTCAATTTCCTATGAACAGTAACATGCAGAAGGAGAAGCCTCAACTATCAATTGCTTTTAGATGAAGCATATTTAGAAGAATATCAAATCGGGAAAATTGGTTAAAATCTCAACATGGGTTCATCCACGTGAGTGTAAAATAAGGAGCATTCAGCTATTTCTTTTTAATATGTTGTTTATAAAATATTTGTTAATATATGTTTCCTTGTTACTAATAAACATAACATTACAATAATTAAAAACCAATTAATAATTGTTGTAAAAAATATTTGAATTTTCTAAATATATTATCTTAGCTTATCTTATCTTATATATAGGTGAGTAACGACTATCCACATTGATTTATATGATGTAGATTTTGCAATATAACCCTTTTATTTTAGTTTAATACAAATAGATATTTCATTAGATTATAAATATTATTATTAATTGTTAATTAGATTACTTTTTATTACAAGAAACTGTGGTAAAAAATAGAAATAAGCAAATAACAACTTAAAAAAAATTATAATTATAAATTTACATAAAATATAAAATGATGAACATTAAAATTTTATTTTACAAATTAAATAAATTTCAATTCCAAATCTATTAAGGCGTTATTTAAATTCCAAATCTATTAATACCTTCAACACTTAAGAAAATGAAACATAAATATGAAATAAATAAACCAATTGAAAAATAATATTTATTTAATTTAACCACTTTTAATAATAAATATTACTCGTCACAAAATTTGTTTGGTCATTATATTTATTTTATATAAAAAATTACATTAAATGTATTTTAAATTTATAGTATTTAAATTGAGTAAATGGGGAAAAAGGAAAATATTAATAGGAATCATTTTCTACCAGATTTTATTATTTTTATTAATATTTTTTAGGCAGTTATTGTAAACTTGATTTGATCAAGTTGCCATTTGTTTTTTATCTCCATATTTATGAGAATCTATAGTATCGACCCATGGTGTTCATGTGGAATATAGTCTATTTAAAGGGAGAAATTAAATGAGCCTAGATCCATCCTAATTTCGAATCTCAAGGCTACCAAGTGCCATGATGGATCAATTTTTTTAAGATCCATCCTAATTTCGAATCTCTGAGGCTACCATGTGCCATGATGGATCAAACTTTTTAAGATGCAAATGTAGGGTTTGATAGATTTGATCCATTTTAGCACTTGGTACATCCATAGTTAAGATGGATCTATACTAGTATATGAAGATTCCATGCCATATACATAGCCAAAGAAACACCTCTTCAACACTTTGAAAAAAGGAAATTATTTATACCAAAGGAATACTTCTTCAAATCTCTAATGGCCTTGATCCTGAGTTTATATGGATCTATGTTGGTTTGTAAAAGTCACTACAATATAATACTTGAAAAAAATGTTCTACTTCTGGTCATCCTTTTTGTTCTGAGGAATACCCCGCCAATAAGCCCCAACACCAAGACACCAGGAGTGCTTTGGCCCGACTTTCTCATTTCGTTAGGATACATGCCTTTCCTAAGCCCTATTCCAGAAATGATCTCGGAATTGGGCATAATATTCTTCTTCTCTTCTGCTTTCAGCTTCGCTTCTCTTTCGCTTGCGACCACTCCTGCTTTTCGTGTTCACCGCCATCACCATTACCGGCGTCCTTCTTTTGGGCATAAAAAGCTGCTTTCTTAGTATAAAGAGCACCCCCAACCATTCTTTCTGTTCTCCCTTGTGAACTTTCTTCACTTCTTGTCGAGTTTTCTTTCTTCTTTATTTTTCCTTTTCTTTTCTGGTTTCGAGTGAAACTCACAATAATATAATATTGAGAAAATAAACCTTAATATTTAAACTTTAGTAATAAGTAAAATATCTTCTTTGATGGAAAATAAATATTCTTTGTGAACTTAATAATTAAAGTCAAAACCGTTAAAATGAAGAAAACAAATGTACATATACAAAGAGAGGAATGTCAATTCATCATATTTATGGGTGAATTTTTATAAACACCTTTATAACAATACATCCAATGTATAATTAGAAAAATGAAAAACAAAATTTATCTCACATTCTTTGATATTAAACTAACGAGAGAAACCTGGATGACAAACTTAAAACTAGACTACAAATATATAATAAGATCATAAAAAAATAATGATAGAAAGAACCCATGTAGTTATTCAAAGATCAATATCTTGCATGCTCAAATTCAAAACCAAGATCATAAAATTTGCTATACTTTTATGGTTACTTAGAATTGCAATGAAAAAATCATTAATAACATTAATATATATATATATATATATATATATATATATTATATATATAATTATAATTATAATCTACATATCAGGGCATCAAAGAAGAAATCTACAGATCAACTCATCAAAGAAGAAGATCGTCCATAGGATAGTTTCTCAAGAGAAGAAGAGCAAGAAAGAAAGAAAAACAAAAGGGTTCTCTAGGTTCCCCACCCAAATGGACACCATAAAAAAATAAGACCATATCATAGCATAAGTATTGAGAATTAAATCTTGAAACGATCCCGTAGCACAATGCATGCCATCACAGTACTTTTTAAAGAACATAAAGCCTCCACTTTCTCCTATGAATAGACATGTTGAAAGAAGATAACTAAGGAATAAGGGATAATGCTCCTAATAAACTAAATACAATTGCAGAGAACTGAAAACACAAGAGAGAAGTTACATGAACTGAATTGATGAAAATAAGAGAGTAACCAAAAATAAAAATATTATCAATGACAATCCAGGAAAAGAACTATAGAGCACCCCATAATGCAATAAGCTCAGCTTTACAATTGTCACCCCTTCCACCATACCAGAAAGGGTCTCAGTGTAGTGAGACAAGAAATCCTTAATGGAGACTTACCCTTCAATTTTAATGGATACATTTTACTTCAAATAATGCATTGTTTCACTGATTAGACTTGATCACATTCAATTCCCTATAATTTAAAAGATACAATATCTCTAAATAAGATGCAGTTAAATATAAATCAAGAGAAGTAAATTAAATATTTTCCTTGTCATTTAAAAGATTCAATATCCCTAAATAAGATACAATGAAATATAAATCCGAAGAGGTAAATAAAATATACTAATTCATTATAATTTAAAAGATTCAATATCCCTAATAAGATACAATGAAATATAAATCCAAAGAGCTAAATTAAATCTTGTCCAAATGCATTCTTTTTCTTCATTTAACGCAACCTTACTCTTTAAATTAAAGTCATAGTATTTCTCTACAATAAGACATAGTTTGACTGAGTTTGTTTACCTTCTATTGCAAATGTATAAATCAGCTAGCTCATTGAGGTTTGAGTGCACGTGAATATCATGATCAACCCTCCAAAGGGGCAAGGGTATGAAAGGAACAAGCAAGATCCATCTCGTTTGATTTCTCCCTTCAAAATAATATATTTCACATGTATATAATGGGTCAAAACCATGGGCCATTTTTATCTTTATTATTGTTTTATTTTCATAGGGTTATTTATTTATTATTATTATTATTATTATTTTAAATGTTTTTATCTATTACATCACATAAAATTAAATAGGCTATATTTCACATGAATAGGATTAGCCAATACCATGGGTTCTCATTACCATGGGTCATTTTCATTTTTATTATTATTTTATTACTTTTACTTTCATTTTATTCTACTTTAAGAGAGTCAAAATATTTACATTACATTATATTCCTCTTGGCCCAATTATTAATTTTATTATTTTATTTTATTTTTATTTTTATGTAATTTGACCCCATCAAAATGTTTTATTATTATTATTATTATTTTATGTAATTTAAAGAAGTCATAATATTTAACAAGATAGGATATAACATTACATCTCTTTCATACTCGTCTACAGAGGGCCTCTTTATTTGACATTAAAAGTTATATGGTAAAGAAAAGTGAAAGTTAATAAACATTTGATACCTTAATTTATTTATAAATGCGAAGTGTGTGTGTGTCGATTTATTTGATGGAATATATAAGGTAAACAAAAGTGAAAGTTAATAAACATTTGATATCTTTACAAAATTTATATATATATTCACAATTTTCACCTAGAAGAGCATGTTTGAGGAGATTTGAACCAACCATAACCAAAAACACAACATGTGCTTCTACCACTTTCCCTCAACTGCTTTAACTATAAATGTGAAGAAGATTATTATATATGGAAATTTCTTTTTAAATGTGAAGGATATTATTATATTTTAGTATAGATTCTTAATATGTATTTATCGATTTTTTAAAACATATCTGTATTTATATATATTTCATATTTCTATATATAGATATATATTTATCTTTAATTTATTACAATCTTAATAATACATATAGTTTTTTTTTTGTCAAGTGAAATGTGTTTATACATGCTTGACATGATGCTTGAGAAACCATGATAGAGGGGCATCTAAGCCGTCAAAATCATCCAGGGATTGCACCCCGCTTGGGCCACACGAGCCCTAAGTTGAATGGATTTTAGCATGTCTCCCCCTCTTAGCACTAGCGCAACATCCTCTATGAGGTTTGAGCGTGGGTCGCCTTGCGAACAAGCCCCATCCTCAACTGGTTGTGCTAGTGGGACTTGAATTAATAATACACATAGTTACATATATATGATCTTCATATTTTTCTTTGACATATATAGATTATTGTAAATACTAATTTTGTATATATTTATTAATTAAGTTTAAATATAAAATTTTGTAATATCATAGTTAAAATTATGAATTATAACCATTTTTTTATATCGTATAATAGATCTTTAATTTTTAACTAAAATTTATATTTCATAATACTATGTAATATTCTTATTATTTTTTTTTTATTTTTTAATTTTTTCTTTTGTAAGCTTGGTAGATCCTTCCATTTTAATTAAAATATAAGCAAGTTACATCCACATATGAATAGTTAGGTGGCCTCAACTTGCCCAAAGAGAAACCAAGTTTGTTGGCCACCTAACAACATGATAAGTCATCCAGTAGCAACAAACATTAAGTCTTTCTTCCCAAGCTATATAGGTATATATCTTTACCTTGTCCACACACTATTTTCCTATGGACATATAAAACATCATTCTGAAAATTAAAAGCTACCCTCATATATACTAAAGAAAATTAAAACCATTCAACAACGTACTCTTCGCCCTCAACAGATGTAGATTGGACCAGGGACTAGTCCTTAAAATTGGAACCCGACAGTCTTGTTTATGAAAGAAGGGAAGGGAGGTGATCCTCACTTCGGCGTAGGAATCCATCCTATTTTTTCAGTTCAAACTGAATTTTCTGGAAGTCCTACTTGTAGTTGGGTAATTCCTCTACTGTTGTCTCCATGTCCACTGAAATCTATTCCAATGCCTTGCCTAAAATACTTTTCATGGTCCAATACAAATATAAAGTCTTTTTCAACTAGGTCACTCACCCACAGGTATACTCGGGATCCGACACCATTGCCTGCCAATCCTCCATCTCAATATCCATCGAGCTTGCCTAGTGGTTCATATCAACTTCCAACTCCTCAATCAAATGCCTAATTTCCTCCTTGGTCCCATCACGATAAACATTGGTTGCATCGTTTATGATGTTGGCTACCAATTTATGACCGCTTGCTCTGCCGCTTTAGGAGATGGGTTGCTCCTCCTGTATGGTCACCTGAGCCCTCCTACCATGGCCCCTAACATTCACATCATGCACCATACCTACAAGCTCACAATTCCTAGTGAATCATTGGGTGTGGCGAGTTGCCTGAATATGTGGTAGCCCGAGCCTAGAATCCTTTCACGTCTAGATGACGCTACCTCCCTGCACATTTGCCATGGGACACTAATTGACATAATACAAAACGTTGAAACTTTTTCAGTATTATCCCATACCCTCCCTTGTAGGCATCCATCACACATAAGAACTCAACTTCCACAACAATAACCAATTTTCATAGTAGCCAGAAGAAGAATCTAAAAGACCACCCTGACCAACAACAATAAAATAATTCTCGAACCTACAACAATTAAATTTAAATTTGAAGTTGTGGAATAGGATGGTTATCAGTATAGATATTATTATTTAAATTTATTATAATGTCATATGCATATTATAATATTTTTACTAAATACTTTTTTTTGTAGTTTTATTAATAAAAATGAAATTACAATATATTCAATTGAATCGATTTACTGTTTTGATTATTTTTCAAATTGAGTCAATATTATGTATTATTATAATTTCCTTTTTGTAAGTTTAAGTTTTATTGCCTCAAAATATCAATTAAAACACATACATACATCTAGAATCAACGTTAACCATCTCCTATTTAGATTCATTGAAGCATCACCAATGTATTGTAAAATCAACAACATAAAATAAACATTAGGAGTCGAGAATTTGAAGAGGTGAAAGGATTTGGATCTCAAGCACTCCAAATTGGAGGAGCATGAAGAGAAACTTCACATTAAAAATTAAGCTCAATGTGTGCAACCCTCACTTCAATACTCGCAAAACTCACTTGAATATGAAAAACCAAGTGGAATATGTTGGACAATTGGCATTGTGTGCATGACTAGTGGCCTAGAGAAGGCATATACAAGTGTGTTGGCATTGATGTCAACAATCATGTTGAGGAGTTTTGTTGGGTAGTTGTCATTTCCTAACAATTGTCATGAGTGTTGCCATTGATGTTAACCAGATAAGCTTGTTTTCTTGTTATAGTAGATGTTGGGAGTGATGGCTCACTAGCAATCTCTTGGTAACAAAAAAAAATCATTTTCATTGACATGCATAAAAGAATCTGTGGATGAAAACATTCTTCCCTTGATTTCATATGCCAAGACATCTAAGGAGACTGGGGACACCCTTAAGAGGAGTTTTGGTGCAAGAGGGAGCATTGAAATTGAATATTATAAGTTTGTTGAATCCCACTGTGCATAGCCACAAGTGGATGATGGTTGTGATCAATTTGTAGCTGAAGCATAGAAGGAGCGCATAAATGCTTGTGATTCCCACAATGCACAACTGCAAGTAGATGAAATTTGATGAATCCAAAAAAAGAGATTGTTGATGACAATATGGTGAATCCAACAAAAAATATTACTAATGAATCCAAAAAAAGAGCTTGTCAATGAGAATTTGGTGAATCCAGGAAGAGAGCTTGTTGATGAAAATGAAGCTACCATTGGAGCGGTAAATGCCATGGTTAATACAATACAATACAATACAATGTTATATTCAACGCTATGGTCAATATAGCAATACAACAATTAATAAACATGATGTTATTAAATGAGAGAAAATCACTTGAATTTGAAAACCAAGTGGAAGACAACTTGTCTGCAACAACAAAGGCTAGTACAAAAGTGCAAGAGATGGAGACAAAGGCAAAGAGAAAGACAAATATAGAGGCAAAGGAAAAGAGGGAAGCCCACAAAGAGAAAACAGAGAAAGAAGGAAAAGGAGCGCTCTGATTACATAGAAGAAGGAACAAAATCAATGTGTTTCTACAAATATTTTTATTCCTAACATTGATTTTCAGTGTGAAGGTACACAAAACGACTATGAAGAAGAGTTAAAGTTTTAGAAGCATGGCTTGCAACACCATGGCTTGAGAAAGTCTACATATAAGTTGCAAAAATGAATTTTCAAGACAACTTGGATGATGAAAACATCAATGAAATTTTTAAGTATTGGAGTCTTGAAGAAATATTTTTTGTTATAAAATTATGTTGTAGTAAATATCACACAACAAAAGATAATATCTGGCAACATTCCACATACAAGTCGATTTTTGAAGAAGTCTAGGACATGCTTAGAAAACCTAGAACAATGGAAGGCCTGCACCAGCAAATGAAGAAATAGATGTTTGAAGGATGCAACAACAAGAAAAAAATGACACAATTTAGAGGCTACAGTATCTGGAAGAAGAGAATAAGAAAAGGAATCTAATTGAAGTCAAAATTTTAGATAGTAAGCCTAGCAAGACATACACCAACAAGAATCTTAATTGAATTTTTATGTGGTTGTAATTAAGGAGGACTATTGGAGAGTACAATTCCGACCACCTTCTAGGTGTCAAAATCATCCATTCAATTGTCCCAGTTTAGTTTCAATTAGTCTAGTTGAGTCGAGTGTCATTTTGGTCAATTATGATTGATGTTTAAAATGTAGTCTTATTTAACTGATTCGTAATATTGAGAAGAGTAATGCTCTACTCCAGGATTTTTTCTCTCCATTCTTTGTCAGAAGCTCCATTATCACTTCCACTTCAAGCGCCATGATCCATCATGTACTTGTTGCACACTAGAAGCAGTGGTTCCTATACTTCCATAGGTTCACATTAGTCACCCTTTACAAATAAAAAAAATATTCCACACATTGAAATTGACAAATTGACAACCTTCAGTGAAGTCACTGCAATTGAAGGGGTTATCATACTAAGAAAAATTTTCTCTACTAAAATTTCGTCCATTTATTTAAAAAAAAATCCTTCGACTCACATCCATCCCAAGTTCAAATAAGTAGGTTTTTTGACATAAATATTAGTGAAATATTCCCTCTTTCACCATTATGTGGATGAACCCACGTTGAATTTTTAACCAATGGTCCCAAATTTATATTCTTCTGAATATGCTTCATTTGAGGGAAATCGATAGATGAGCCTTCTCCTTCTGTGTTATGCCATCTGTAGGAAATCGAAGTGAACAACCAACATGAAAGAGCCACTTAGCGTTGAATCTCTTAGTTGTTTCTTGATTATGATTGCCTTCATTTCTTTCCTATTATCGAATGTGATGTGAATCTCACAAATCTTTGTGATTCGCTTTTTCCCTTTCCCTACTCAGTCCTCATCCCAAACTTTCTCTGCTTTTCGAGTTTGGTGACTTGTAATTGGAAATACACACCAAGCCTACATCAATTCATTGAATATGTTCAACACAAACATTGTTATGTTACTTTATCTCTTTTGGGGATTTGTTGTCCACCATCGAGGCTGCCTTGTTCTAATGACGTAGAGTGTCTTTGTTGTAGACAACCAGAGCATGTTCAAATTGCTTATTCTGTTTCCAAGTCCATATTGTGGATTCATTAACCATTTTAGATTTGGAACTCACACCATCCTTCTAAAAGATGTTAAGTCCAAAGATGAACAATAAACATGCAATTAGAATTAAGTATGTTGTGCATGTATTGTAATTAATCCTTTGCATAAATAGAGTCTCGTGCCATTGACGGTGGAGCAGGCTGAAACATTGAGGTGGCGATCATGTTTGATGACTCTAATTTGAATTTCATTATACAATATCATGACCTCAAATAATATCACTAATGCATACCATCAAGTTTTCAAGCATGATCACCACCTCAACACTTTAAGCCAGCTTCACCATAAATGCCATGAGACTCTAATTATGCCAAGGTTTAATTACAATACATGCATAACATACTCAACTCTAAATATAGCTTTATTGTTCGTCTATGTACTTAAAGTCTTTGAGAAGGAAGTTGTTATTTCCAAATCTGAGCAGAAAATGGCTAGAGAATCCACAATTCTAGACTTGGAAACATAATAAGAAATTGGAAGATGCTCTCGTTGTCTAGAAAAAGACAATCCAAAATGTTGGGACAAGGTAGCCTCGATGGTGGAAAACAAATCCCCTAAAGAGGTAAAGGCACATTACAATACTCTTGTTGAAAATACCAATGGTCTCAAATTTATATTCTTCTGAATATGCTTCGTATGAGAGAAATCAATAGATGATCCTTCTCCTTCTATGTTCTACCATTCGTAGGAAATTGAAGTGAAGAGCCAACATGAATATCGGAGAAGGTTTGCTATGAGGAACCAATACGAAATGGGAAAAGGGAAAGTGCAAAGATGCATGATCGCAAGTAAAAAGTGGCGGCGATCGTAATCATGAAATGGCCGAGAGATTCAAAGTCAAGTGGCTCTTTCACGGTGGCTCTTCACTTCAATTTCCTATGAATTGTAATGTGTAGAAGAAAAATTCTCAGCCATTGGTCGTTCTTAGACAAAACATATTCGGAGAAATATCAAATCAATACCATTAGTTAAAGCTTCATCCATTTGAAAGTAAAATAAAAAACCTTGAGCTAAAAAAAATTAGTATATTTTTTATAAAATATTTATTAATGTATTTTTCTTTGTTACTAATAAACATAGCATTATAATTTTTAAAAGAAGTTTAAAATTTGAAAACAATATTTTAAAAATTATTTGAATTTTCTAAATAATTTTTCTTATATAAATAAACCAAATTGTAATATACAACCATATATTTCTATATATTATATTAATATATAGCTATATTGTTATTTGGTAGCCATATCATAAAACAACTATTCTTATTTTCTATAAGTAAAGAAAAATATGCATACGCATGAAGGGGCTAGATCTGTACATATTGGTGAGTGACAGCTATCCACATCATCTTATATGATGCCTTGTGTGCGATGTTTTTGCAATACAAACATTTTAGTTTAATAAAAATACATATTTTATTAGATTACGAATATTATTCTTGATTGTTTATTATATTAATTTTTATGACAAGAAATTGTGTTAAAAAAAAAATTGCAAATAACAACATAAAAGAATTGATAATTTATAAATTTATGTAAATTATAAAATTAGGAATATTGAAATTTTATTTAAATAAATTTTAAATTCGTTTGAATAAAATTTTAAATTCCCAAACGAGTAATCCTTTTACATGTTAGAAAATGTAACATAAATAAATTGAAAAACTATTTATTTAATTTAACATTTCTATAATAAATATTATTCATCAAAAAGTGGTTTACATTTTTTACATTAATTATTTTAAAATAGGTAAATGGAAATGTAATATAAATGGCAAGCATATTATTTTTATTAATTTTTATTGGGTAGTTAAAGAAAACTTGATTGCTCATGTTAACTCCACATTTATGAGAACTCATTGTATTTATCTATGGTGTTCATGTGGACTATAGTCTATTTAAAAGGGTAAAGCAAATGAACCTAGATTTATCTATTTAAAAGGGTAAAGCAAATGAACCTAGATCTATCTTAACTCCGAATCTCGGAAACTACCAAGTTCCATCATAGGTCAACTAATTTTATATGAAACTGTAGCTTTTGATATATTTGATCCCCTTTAGCACATGGTAGATCCATAGTTAAGTTGGATCTAGACTCATAGATGAAGAAGCCATTCCATATATATATAACCAAAACAACACTTCAACTTTTTGAAAAAGGGAAATTATTTATACGATGAAAGAAAGAGGAAGCCTAAATTTTTGTGTGTTTGTGTGTGTGTGTATGTATGTGTATATATATATATAAAATTATAATTAAAAAAAGGTTTTCACCTCCACAGATTTGATACCTGGATACCTATTGGTGTTTGATAGATCCAGAGAGTTTAGATATGTTTCCACTAAAATGAAGAAAACAAATGTACATATACAATGAGATGAATTTCAATTCATCATATTTAAGGGGAAATTTTACAAACAGTTTTATAAACATTATGTTGAAGTTATAATTAAGAAAAAAAGAAAATAAAATTTATGGCTGATTGTTTGCAATTAAACTAACTAGTTGCAAAAGCTCGATGACACACATAAAATTAAACTATAAATATATAATAATATCATAGAAAATAAATGATAGAGAAAGCCCATGTGATTATTCAAAGCTTGATATCTTGATGCTCAAGTTCAAAACCAAGATTATAAATTTGTTATCATTTACTGTTACATATATTGAAATGAATATATATATAATTTATAGGTCAAGTCATCAAAGAAGAACATCATCTATAGGATAGTTTCTCAACAAAAGAGGAACCAAAAAGCAAGAAAGATAGATGACTTGGAGGATTCTCCACCCTAATGATCACTGTCAAAAACGAATTCCAAATCACAACATCATAAATAAGAATTAAATCTCAAACAATCCCATACCACAACTCATTCCATCTTAACTCCGAATCTCGGAAACTACCAAGTTCCATCATAAGTCAACTGATTTTATATGAAACTGTAGCTTTTGATATATTTGATCCCCTTTAGCACATGGTAGATCCATAGTTAAGTTGGATCTAGACTCACAGATGAAGAAGCCATTCCATATATATAACCAAAAAAACACTTCAACTTTTTGAAAAAAGGAAATTATTTATACCATGAAAGAAAGAGAAAGCCTAAATTTTGTGTGTGTTTGTGTGTGTGTATATATATATATAATATATATATATATATAAGAAATAATACATGTAAAAATATAATTATTAATTAAAAAAAAACGTTTTCACCTCCACAGATTTGATCCCTATTGGTGTTTTATAGATCCGGAGAGTTTAGATATGTTTCCACTAAAATGAAGAAAACAAATGTACATATACGATGAGATGAATTTCAATTGATCATATTTAAGGGGAAATTTTTACAAACAAGTTTTATAACATTATGTTGAAGTTATAATTAAAAAATAAGAAAATAAAATTTATGGCTGATTCTTTGCAATTAAACTAATTAGTTGCAAAAGCTCGATACCACACATAAAATTAAACTATAAATATATAATAATATCATAAGAAAATTAATGATAGAGAGAGCCCATGTGATTATTCAAAAGCTCGATATCTTGATGCTCAAGTTCAAAACCAAGCTTATAAATTTGTTATCCTTTACTGTTATATATATATATATATATATAATATATATATATATATAATATATATATATAATATAATCTACAGGTCAAGTCATCAAAGAAGAACATCATCCATAGGATAGTTTCTCAACAAAAAAAGAACCAAAAAGCAAGAAAATAGAGGACTTGGAGGATTCTCCACCCTAATGATCACCCTCAAAAACGAATTCCAAATCCCAACATTATAAATAAGAATTAAATCTCAAACAATCCCATACCACAACCCATTCCATCAAATAAATTTTCAAAGAATATAAAGCCGAAACATCATAAATAAGAATTAAATCTCAAACAATCCAATACCACAACCCATTCCATCAAATAACTTTTCAAAGAACATAAAGCCGAGGAAAGACCAAGTTTTTCTAAAAAGAAAGAAAAACATAGGACTCAGAGAATTCCCCACCCTAATGATCACGGTAAAAAAAGAATATCAAATCACAACATCAAAAATGAGAATTAAATCTCAAACGATAGCATACCACAGCCCATTCCATCAAATAACTTTTCAAAGAACATAAAAGAATTAAATCTTAAACCATCTCATACCAAAACCCTTTCTATCAAATAAATTTTCAAAGAACATAAAGCCAGGACATGAGAGACCGAGTTTTGAGAGCGTATGAGCCTCCATGTTCTTCTCCCAATAGACATGTTGAAAGGAGACTGCTAATAAAGAAAGAAGAGATAATTTCCTAATTAGCTGAATCCAATTGCAAAGAACTAGAACCTCAAGAAAGCAACAACCCTGAATCGAGTTGATCAAAACAATAGTCATTAAAAATAAGAATATTATCAATGCCCAACCAGGAAGAGCACTAGAGAGCACCAAAGAACTAGAACCTCAAGAAAGAAACAACCCTGAATCAAGTTGATCAAAACAGCATAGTCATTAAAAATAAGAATATTATCAATGCCCAACGAGGAAGAGCACTAGAGAGCACCCTACAATGCCATCAACGTATCTCAAAAATTGTCCTCCCTACCACCATACCAGAAAAATGATAACTGACATAGATCTATCTTTATTCTGGATACCAGCATAGATCCAACTTTACTCTGGATCTACGGCATAGATCTATCTTTACTTTGGATACCAGCATAGATCCAACTTTACTCTGGATCTACAGCATAGATCTATCTTTACTTTGGATACCAACAAAGATCCATCTTTACTCTGGATCTACCAAGCACCGGGATCAAATATTTTTTCACTCTATGCTAGTTTTGACCCCTCTAGGCACTAAGTGCAGAGAGGGATCAATTTTTTTCACTCTATGCTAGTTTTCATATCAAGATATTTGATCCCTCTAGGGGCTTGGTAGATCCAGAGTAAAGATAATCTATGTTGGTTTAATTTCCCACTTTAAATAGGCTACATTCCATGTGAATACCATGGGTTAATACCATTGGTTCTCAATACCATGGGTCAATACCATGGGCCATCTTTATTTTTATTAATATTCTTATTAGGGTTAATAATGTGTTTTTTCATGTAATTGATAATAATTTAACCCATGGTATTTGTCCCATGTGCTTCAGCTAAATAAAACCTCTTCTTTGAGTGTTCATAAATATAAAGCGGATTATTGGAGTAAATATAAAAAAAAAATATTTATTTACCATACTTCTAGTTTATTTATATTTTTATTTATTTAACATACCTCTTTTATTCACCATGGTATTTGGCCCATGGTATTTTTGATCTAGGATGGATCTAGGAGGCTTTAGATGTTTACTTCTAATCCTATTTGAGATATTTTTATTTATTTAACATACCTCTTTATATCTTTGTTATATTTGTTTATTTACCATACCTCTTTTATAAATATGGTATTTGGCGCATGGTATTAAAATGGTATTTGGATGATACTCTTCACCTAAAAAACAATTCTTTTAGTTTTCGTAAATATAAAAAGAGGTTTTATTTATTTACCATACTCTTTACATTAAAGCCATAATACTCTTTACATTAAAGCCATAATACTCTTTACATTAAAGCCATAATATTTATCTAAACTAATTCATAGTGTGAGTGATTTGATATTGTCCAAGTCCTCTACTTTCTTCACTTAACCCAACAGTACTCTTTACATTAAAGCCATAATATTTATCTAATATAAGTTATAGTTTGAATTATTTTGTTTACCTTTATCTCACTGAGGTGGTTTGAATGCAGCGAAATATCATGCTCAGTGCTTTAATAGAGAAAGGTATGTAACTTTTTTTTTTAAATATTATATTTTACATGAATATTATAAGTCAAAACCGTGGGCTATTTTTATTTTTATTTATAATTTTTAATTTTCATTTAGTTATTTATATATTTTTTTTATCTATTTGTTTTTATCGATTTAAAATATTTTACTTTACATTAGATTTACTTTAAATTAAATAATCCTTATATTTCACATAATTACCATGGTTCTGAATACCATAAGGTCATTCTTATTTTTATTATTATTTTGTTTTTATGGAGTTGTTTTTATTTGATTACTGTTTACTTTTAATTTATTCTATTTTTACCGAGTCAAAACGTTTACATTACATTAACTTATATTACATTTCTCTCCACGCAATAATTAATTTTATTATTTTATTTTTATTTTTTATTTTTATGTAATTTGACCCAATCAAAATGTTTTGTTAAAACTACAATTATTTTTTTTAGATTTTTAAATTATTTTTATTTTTATCTTTTGTAATTTGAACAATTGAAAATATTTAATAGGGTATGATAGGACAATACAACATCTCTTTCATATTGGTCTAGATAGGGCTTTTTTATCTCACATCAAAAGGTTCAAAAGTAAGAAATTAAAAATCTAAGTTTCAAGTGATGTGTGTTTATCTAGGCATGAATTTGGCCTACGAAACCGAGACCTAAGGTGTTAAGCCCATGAGTCACGATTTGCGATGTGCGATGAGTTGGGTGAGCGCTCTCAGTTATGTGCGATGAGTCAGTGAATAGGCCAGTTCGTTGCGACATTTATTGCGATGTTGGGACAAGTTGGAGAAGTATGACGAGCTGGGGCAGTCAGTTAAAGGTGCCTAGGGCACAAGTGCGACGACCCAATAAAGGTGTCGAAAAATCGAGAATTGGAATTTCGGCTAATTATGGTGAACTTTGTCAGAAGGTGCCTTATACCATGCAAGATTGGCATGTGGACCTAACAGGGCGACGGTGTGGGTGAGACGATGGGTGAAGTGGGCAAGCCGACTTGATGTTGTGGGTGAGCTGGCTGAATGGGAAGGTCATCCTGGGCAGGCCGACCCATGAAACATCCATGGCGTGGCATATATATTGGTGAGTGTTTGGATGCATAAGTCATTCATCAAAATCAAGTCTTCAAGTTTAAGAACGAACTAAGGAAGAGAGCAAGCTATAGTTTGGACACATAAGACGAGGACGAAGTGCATGTGGGTTCTTAGATCGAAGCACGGAGCTGAAGTAAAGGTTCGCAATGTGTTGGGCAGACGAACACGTGCAGACGAGCGACGAATGAACAGCACGCGGGTGAGCAGGTGGGCAAATTGGCACAGGTTGGAAGACAGGTGAAATGTTGGGCATTGTGTTGAGTCGGGTAGGGTGATCCTCGGTTGGGCGGTGCACCCATAGCACATTGAACGTGGGCTGTGGTGAAACGACCCAGGTGGGAAAGTGTGCCCACATTTGTATAGAATGGTGAAGGTTCGGGCGAGCACATTTAGGGTGACATGGCAGAACAGTCATGCGGGCAGGCAGCAGGTGTGCGTCAGGTGGGCGACATGGAGGGTAAGGCAACACAGTGAATTTCGATGGCAGGTTGAACGGATGAGTGTGAGGGCAGGCCGTGAGTTGGGCTAAATGACCAAATGGTGGAGGGCGACCCAGTGGGGGCCTCTACCTGGTGCGTTGGGCGACCCGACCCGGCAAAGGGCGGGTGCTTCGAATGACAGCTCAGGTGGGATGCATGGCAGGTAGGCCAAACTGTGTTTCTAATTGATTTTGTGAGCAGGAAGTTGGGGTTCCTCTCCAAGGTGTAACTTTGTATAAATTGAAGTATTGTCATTATTATCGGGCATACTCATCTTCAGGGAGTTTCCCCTCCCTTTATATTTCCGTTGTTCATATGTGTAAAATAATAATGTTGATGAAGAATATGTAACTCTATGTTTTCCGTTGTGCTTATGAATGTTATACTTAGAAAATGAAAAATAAACCAAGTATAGAATGTTAGGTGTAGAAATCACTTGAAAGTATTCATGAAAAGAAATCTGGTGGTGGTGCCGCACCCCCCTTCATATGGTTGAAAGACTACCACTAGGGTAGGGGCGTGACAGGTGGTATCAGAGCTCCGTATTCTATGGGCTTTGGTGAATATTAAATTGATACATTTGCACTTCATGGTAGGCCTAAATACTTAGTATTCACAACACGTGATTGAGGGTTGCAGGTGATATCGATTTATGGTCTATACCATACTACAAAGAAAGCGAATGGCTGAGATGGTATAAGAACCTCAGGTAGTGACAGGTGAATCTAGGAGGGATGTTGGAGAAGCTTTCTTTGACAGGGTATTGGATTGTATGGAGGAGCTGGCTTCTGATATGGCTTCGATGAAGGCTGAGAAAATTGAAGTTTGGGAAGGTTATGCAAAGATGAAAGGGGAGCTTGATGACCTCAAGGTTCGGTATGATTATACTAAATGGCAGTTTATACAAAGAGAGAAGGAAGTCAAAGAGATCAGTGAAGCAAGAGATCAAGGTTTAGCATAAATCTTGAAATTGCAGAAAGATCTTGATGATTCTTAGAATGAGATTAAGGTTTTGAAGAAGGTTGTTGGGCACAACTCAGGTGGAGGTGTGGGTCATGTGAAAGTCAAAGAACCAGATTCTTATGACGGGATGAGGAATGTGAAAACTCTTGGTAACTTTCTATTGTATATGGAACAATACTTGGAGAATTTGGGGATGTCCGATGAAGGAACCAAATTCAAGGTAGATGCTCAGTTCTTGATGAAAGATGCTAAGATGTGATGGCAAAGGAGAATAGACCAGATTTCCAATGGCAATGCTGTAGAGATGACTTCATGGGAAGAAATGAAGAAGGCTTTGCAAACTCATTTTAGTCCACAAGAGGAAACATGGGATGCAAGGATGATGATAAAATACATAAAGCAAACAGGGAGTCTACAAGATTATCAATGAGAGTTCTCAAGTGTAGTTTTGGAACTTCGAGACATGGTGGAATGGGACAAGGTGTTCAATTTTATCATAGGGTTGAAACCTTGGGCACGCAATGAAGTGAAGTGGAAAAAGATAAAAACACTTGAAGAAGAATTTGTTGCTATGGATTTCTTGGTAGAACACTATGATGAAGGAACCGAAGAGAAGAAGAAAAAGACTGACAAGCTGAAAGAAAAGTCTACAAAGGAGGAAGCTTCAAAATCATATGATAAGATGAAGACGAAGAAACCATTGAAGTGTTGGACATGTGAGGAACCACATACGGTGAAGAATTTTCCATCAAGACCAAAAGTGGATTCCATAGCACAGTCCAATGTGAAGAAGAAATAAGAGACTTTTGTTGGGGTCATGCAGATTCTAGGAGCTGCAGTGGCTACAGAAGTGGTCTCACGAAGAGACCTTGAAAGAGACAAGTTAGAGTATGTCGAGATGAAATTTGGGAGTGGTGTTGTACTCACTATGGTGGATAGTGTGGCAACTCACAACTTTATGAGTGGGGATACTGCGAGAAGGTTTAGACTAAAGTTTGTACCGGTGCAGGCACAAATGAAGGCAGTGAATTCTCCTCCAGATTCTGTGATCGGTGTGGCTGAGAAAGTGGATGTGACACTTGGTGAATGGATAGGAAAGGTCGATTTCACTGTGGTACGAATAGATGACTATGAGGCTGTACTGGGCATGGAGTTCATGAAGCAATTTGAAGCTATGGTTGTTCACCATATGAATAAAAAAACACATTTACGATGGACGAGAGGATGTACCTATCGATGTTCCAACCGTAGGAGTTACAAAGGCCAAGTGTAAACTAACAAGAATGAATATGGAGAATGAGAAATGATATGAAGAGGTCTATAAGCGATTCTATATTGTTGAGGCAAAGCTTATGGACCAGCAACATATTGTTAGGACATTGTTTGATAGTATCTTGGATCTATCCAGGCTAGAGGGAGTGGAGGATGATGATGATGATGAGGATGCTAGATCGAATGTTTAGACGGAGGATCAGGAAGCATACATGCAGAGATTGCAAGTGGAGGATACGGATAGGTGTATTGAGTTGATTAGTGAGGGAGAGCCTTCAGCCTCTAGTCCCTCCTTATCTTCTTAGACTATCATGGAGATGAGGCTCACTATTAGTTAGTCATGGCAGTGAGTCTCCAACATTTTGAGCAGACATCTAGGGGTGAGATGACACATATTGATAGGTAGCATGCATTGGAGAGACATGATGATGTGGGGGCATCAATTCTTATGGAGGCGATGCATCGTTGGATTATCTACCCAATTAGTCACCGACATGAGGGCTACCAGCACATGATTCCTTGCATAGTTTTCCATATCTATGGTGCGAGTTAGGTCAAGAGGTGGACACATATGGACTACCCATGCACACAGTTTGTGTGGTTTTGATGGTCTTAGCGATAGGTGGTTGTTGGGATGGAGAGTTGTCGAGGAAGACAACCATTTAGAGTGGGGGAGTATGTCAAACCCATGAGTCGTGATTTGTGATGTGTGATAAGTTGGTTGAGCGCTCTCAATTATGTGCGATGAGCTGAGTGAGCGACGAGTTGATGGTGCGATGAGTCGATGAAAGAGCGCATTGGATGCGATGTTTGTTGCGACAATGGGATGAGTTAGAGAAGTGCAACAAGCTAGGGCGGTTGGTTAAAGGTGCCTGGGCACAAGTGAAACAAGCCAACAAAGGTGTCGAAAAACCAAGAATTGGAATTTCAGCTAAGAATGGTGAATTTCTTGAGAAAGTGCCTTATACCATGCAAGTTGGGCATGTGGACCCAATGGGGCAATGGTGTGGGCAAGCCGCTAAGTGAAGTGGAAAGCCGACGTAATGTTTTGGGTGAGATGGATGAATGGGCAGGTCAGCCTGGGCCGACCGACCCATGAAACATTCATGGCGTGGCATATATATTGGTGAGCATTTTGATGGAGAGGTCATTCATCAAAATCAAGTCTTCAAGTCTAAGAACGAGTTAAGGAAGAGAGTGAGCTACAGGTTGGACGGATAAGATGAGGGTGAAGTGTAGGAAGGTTCTTAGACCGAAGCATGGAGCAGGAGTAAAGGGCCACAGCGTGTTGGGAAATCGAGCGCAGGTAGGTGAGTGGGTGGACAAGCTGTACGCGGGTGAGCAGGAGGGTGGACGAGCTGCAACTAGCTGGGTGGGCGGATAGGTAGCAGTTGGGTGAGCCAGTAGGCTAGTATTCACAAGTTGGAGGACAGGTGACTAGGTGGGTGCGATGACGAGTTGAGTGAGGTGACTCCCAGTTGGGCAGTGTGCCCGTGACACGTTGAACGAGGGTTATGGTGAAACGACCCAAGTGGGAAGGTGCCCCTATGGTGGGAGTGAACGACGAAGGTTCTAGCGAGTGCATTCAAGGTGACATGGTAGACAAATCATGCAGGAAAGCAACAAGTGTGTGCAAGGTGGGCGACACGCTGGGTAAGGCTGCACGGTGAAGTTTGGTGGTGGGTTGAATGGGTGACCACGCGGGGAAGCCGTGAGTTGGGCTCAATGACCAAAGAGTGGAGGGCGAACCAGTGAGCACCTTTGCCTAGTGCGTTAGGAGACCTGACCCGATGAAGGGCGGGCACTCCAAATGATAGTTCGGGTGGGTTGCACGATAGGCAGACCAAACTGTGTTTTTAATTGATTTTGTGAGCAGGAAGTTGGGGTTCCTCTCCAAGGTGTAACTTTGTATAAATTGAAGTATTTTCATTATTATCAGGCAGGTTCATCTTTAGGAAGTTTCCCCTCCCTTTATATTTCTGCTGTGCATATGTGTAAAATAATAATGATGATGAAGAATATGTAAAAGTATGTTTTTCATTGTGCTTATGAATGTTATACTTAGAAAGTGAAAAATAAACTAAGTATAGAATGTTAGGCATAGTCCACACTTGAAAGAATTCGTGAACAAAAGTCAGGTGGTGGTGTCGCACCCCCCTTCGTGTGGCTAGAAGACTATGGACAGAGTAGGGGTGAGACACAGGGGCATCTAAGCCATCAAAATCACTAGGTATCACACCCAACTTGGGCCACACTAGACCTAGGCTTGCTTGATCTTAGCATCTCCTCCCCTTAGCACTAGCACAACAACCATCATTCCAAGAAGCATTAAGGCCATCTTTAGAAAAGTAAGGCCATTTGCCTAAAATTTGTTAGATATCAATTCCGATGGATTGTTTGTCTGCTACGATCTCCACAAGGTTTAGGGCCTATTCCTCCTTTCCAAATTCAACATAGCTAACTTAGCAAATGAATCCATATTGGAGGGAAAATGTCATTTCATAGAAAAATCCACAATTTTTTTGTCACCCACTACAACCAAACCGTAGCTCAATTTGATGAACTATCAACACATTTGGAAATATCTCATCGATTAGTATAATGGGTCTTCCTCAATTTTTGTGGATTTGACACTTCTCTTGGAATCATTTTTCCAAGAAGGGTCACTTCATCGCTTTTCAAAATCGAATTTCTTCGTAAAACAACTCTTGTACTTAGAGGTCCACCTCATCTTAATACTTTTTGTACCACATGCCAATTTTTGTCATTAGTAACCATCTTTTAATCATGTTTTCATGTTCCCCATCAGGCCAATTTTGTGTGGCAGCGTCATCGAGTCACCCTTGTTCAGAGCATCCTCGATGAGTCACCCTTGCATCCATGGAGTTTTTTCCATGTCCCATTATATCATGTCATAGTATTATATCCATATTTTCACCGTTCATCCTGTGTTTGAAATTTTGGCCTCCACTCATATTGTCCCCATCCATTCCGGCGTTGAGTCGGTTACTGTCAGGTTAACCATGCACTTTATGCTCTAACAAGGGAAGTCATCTGTTTGTCCCTTAGTACCACATTTTTCATTATCCCAGGTGTTAGTCCATTAATCACATTACTATTTTCGCTTGTGCCTTAGTTGAGGATCCTCATTGCCTCACCTATCGCGGGCCCTATTCTATCGACATCATCTCATTTATTCCAGAAGAATGACCTAGAGGGTGATGTATGTTGGTTCCAACTTCCATTCTTGTTGGGTGCCTCAGGCCAAGTACAAGGACTCATTATTTCCCTTTGACTTGGTTGTTTCATTCATACACTTGATAGTCCAGTGATGCAGTAGATTGCACTAGTGATTCTCGGGTTTGTGTGAGATGTTTCAGACCTCATGAGGGGATGGCCCTTTACATATCCCCCCATATGCCCAGAAGGATAATAAATTATCACCAAAGTATTATGGTCTGTACAAGGTGTTGCAAAATATTGGTACTATGGCATCCAAATTGGAGCTTCCTGCAATGTCTCGAGTGCACCCAGTTTTCCATGTTTCATGTTTAAAGAAGGTTATAGGCGAAAAGCTTCCAATTCAAACAATATTGCAAGAACTTGATAAGGAAGGAAAAATTATATTGGAACCGGAAGCAGTCACAGAAACAAGAACTCGATAGCTATGAAATCGATCAATTTTGGAGTATCTCATCAAGTGGAAGAACTTATCCGCCGAAGATTCCACATGGGAGGATGAGAATTTTATATCGAAGCATCCAGAACTACTCAAGCATTGAGGACAACACTTTTTTTGAAGGAGAGGAGCATGTTAGGTCCCTATAATACTAGTGATTACCACATTACTATTGTATTTGCATCCCTTATTAATATTGTTGAGCCCCTATTGTCCCCATATTTTTATTACTGTACCCCATAGAATCCCTCTATTGTTATTTTTGTGGCTTTATATTATTATTGTTAGATCGGCTCGGTTATATTGTGACTCCATAGACTCCTATATTTAGAAAGAAGGTTTTTTCATTTGAATCATCAAAGAATTGTTCATTTGTGTAATGTAAAGGACGTTGCCCCCTCGAAGAGCTGAATTCTAAGGCATTGATCTCTCTTTTCTATCTTTTTGTGAGCTGGTTTCATAACAATATATGAAGGTGGTATACTTGAAAATTTCTTCATTATCTAATCTCAAGATCTGTTCATGAATCTTGTTAGAAATATAAGAGGCATAATCATACTTAATAGCAGGGGGTTGTCCATGAGTAAAAATTGACAACAACACTAGGGTTACCTCATCAACAAACTCACTAGTGTTAAATCCCATAATTAAAATATCATATGTTATAGACATTTTTGGGCATTGCAACCACAATCATAAATCTCCATAAACCAAGGGCTCCTAAGCCCCTAAAAGTGTTGCTTCACACCCTAAAATAACAAGGTCAGTTGATTACATCATCTCCCAGAAGTTCTCCATAGAAAACTGCTCAGAACTGGTCAAAATTAGACCATACTGATTGCTCCATGGCCAGGGTGCGATGCATCTCATCTTGTACACACGGGAGGTGCAATGCATACTGAAAAGTCCTTCTATAGGGTACGATGGACGAGAATAGAAAAGTGGAGAAGACAGTTTTCTAAGTGGATGATCAAGGAATCTTCTAGAAACTTCTCATATGAAACTTGCCCCTCAGAATTCGCCCAAGGATGAGTAAGAGATCAATGAAATCTCCAAGTGGAGCCAAGAACTATCAGTGGAATGTTGCCATTCCAACAATGATAGTGCTCGAATAGATCTTTCTAATGAGCTATTGTACGCGTCAAAAGGAGATCATATGCTAAAGTTACGACCCCGGGAAGTTGATGTACCAACTTACCCCCAAACGGGGCCCACAGTTTGGCGTTTCATCTCCTAGGGTTAGGTTTTGGAATGTTAAGGTTTTTTCATTGTTTCTCAACAATAAATAGGCCTTCGAGCCTCATTGTAAGTCAGTTCAGAGGCATGTAGCCCACACATCTCTTCTCAGAGATAGCTACCATCGCCCTAGCTAGTTTATTTTCATTTCTGATTGTAAGCATATTTCAGTATTTTCCATTAATGAAATGAAGTATTATTTCCGCTGCATATTTGTGTATATGGTTATCTCTGTAATTTGTTGCGTTCCTGTTTAAATCCGGATCATCTCTGAAGCTGTGTAGACAAAGGAGGAGTGGAAAAGATCTATCGAGAAGGAGAGGAACCAGGCAGGGAACCAAGTGCAAGACAAAGGTTGGTATCCTTTGTTCCCCTCTTGTCTATTTTTCATAAAGGAAAGCGAAAGTAGTTTTAACTTGTTTGTTTCTAAGATAGCTACCAGTCTTAGTGGGAATAGCAGCTTTAAGTGAAAACTATTAGGGGTAACATCATATCAACAATGAGTCTTCCAATATTTGTGAAGAAAGCTTGCAAATAAGGAGGTGGGCCCTTGGGCTGATGTTTCTGTAACATGAAGGTCTGACAGATGCGATTCAATTTTGATTGGGACAATTGAGTCTATTTCTCAAGTAAATACCCCATGGAAATGGGAGTGAGAGCTTGACTGGAGTGGAATTGCAACATTTCATTGATGGATTGAGCAGTTATGGGGAAGAGGACTATTTGGCTTGGGGACATAACTGCTCTGCGATTGGGATCATAGTTTGCCTGGAATTTGATAAATTATGTCAGGGAAAACATGGACTAAGGGGAGAAAATACATGGGAAGGTTAGATTCCCACAGTTGTAGGATATCAGAGCCATTCAAGTAGTTGTCTCTGGTTTGGCAAAAGAGCTTAAGGTGGTTTTTATCAGTGGATAAGTCTTTTATCTGGAAATCTTTACCGACAAGAGGCAGATAGTCTAAATCTTTGTGAGGAGCATTCATGGGTGAGACATTCAAAGCTACAAGGGTTTCCATTTCTGGTTTTTGTGGATTCAGAAAGGAATTTGGGTTTTTTGTGAAAAATGGGCAAAATAGTAGGTGTGGGAACTTATATAGTGAAACAAAGACTGAATTTGCAATGAATTTTGGCCTTTTATGTGGAATTGCAGTGTAAAACATGAACTTGCAGGGTTTCGTCGGAAATTGGATAAATACCTGTTTTCGAGGAGTGAACAATGCAATAACAGGTGCAGGTAGTAGCTAACAAGTTCTAAGCTACGTCGGCTGCAAGTTTCTTAGCAAGGTGGCAGTTGGAAATCTTGGATAGTTGACCTCGACTGTCTTTGCATGGGAACACAAGTTCGGAGTACAGAGCAATGAAAATGACGTTCGTTTGTTTTATTAACAAAGTCAAGGGTTGGTGGGGGTTTTGGTTTTTGGACGGATGACGTGCGTGGGAAATGATGTTTTGTCATATGCGGGACAACGGTAAGCAGTTTGGTATCGCACCGCTTTTGGGGATGGGCGGTAATGGGCCTCGGACCAACGATTCCACAGGATGCTTGACTCATGGCAGAGGCACTGTGTGGAAACACTAAGGGTCACGCAATATCATTAATAACTGTCGGATGTGGAGAGTACGATCGGACGACTGACGGGAGGTGCGATGCAATGGGGTTTAACAGCGGCGGGCCCGACACAATTAAGAATTAATTAATTGTATCGGGGTTGTTGTGATTGGTTGGGGGGTTCTTAATTAACCGTGAGGGTTAATTAATCCAGATTAATGCAGCGGGGAATTGGGTTGTTAACTAGTTACGGATTAACTAGTTAATCCCAGTTATTATGTACTTATGGTTATAACTTAACCAAAGGGGCGGGATGTATAATAATTTTAGGGTTTTTTGATAATTTAAATAATACGGGAAAGGGTGAAATTGTGCGGGAGTTATATATTAAATAGGTTAATAGTTACTATGACTATGAAGTGTAAAAGCACCAAGCAAAAAACATTAGCATTATGCATTTAACCTAGGCTTAGGTGAAAAAGGGTTTTTATGGGATATTGTGTATTTTTCCTAGGTAAAATAGGATTTTACTTAGGAACAACCTTATGAAGTTGAAGGAATGATTTATGGATGGTTTTAAGTACTTAGGCTTTTTTAAATTATTGGGCCAAGGGTCCGGTCCCTCCAGAAGTCAGAGAAATACTCTGAGCCCCTCCAATTTAGCAAATACCTTAGTACTTGAGGGAAATTAGTGAATAATTAGGGAAAATGAGAAGGGGAGTTAATTGTTGTGACTTTGCATTGCTTGAGATGCTTTCAATGTAGTGTATGCCTTAGCCTTGTGATGAAAGTGAAAGATTAACACATTTAGAGACATTATTCATCACATATGATTCTGCAACATCAACTACCTACCCTACCTACTTTAACCTAGCATTTTTTCTCCTTTATTAGGGTGCACTTAAACTGACAAACCCTCTTCAACTTTCTCTTTTCTTTTACATAATGATATCTATCTAAATATGCACTTATTACATCCAAGGGCTCAGAATAAACTATTGAGCTCCTTTTATTTACTCTACCTATCTACTTATCTGCCAAGATTAAACTGTTTGGTCAGATATTTATTCTCTATTTCTACAACATGAAATTGAAAAATGAATGAGCCAAGTTTAAACAGTTTGACTATTCACGAATTGTGGCATAAGTGACAAGCTGCACAAAAGTTGTTTTACACAAAATGAAAAAGTAGTGGCATTTAGACTTGCACACTTTCCTGGTCTATTTTTGTTTGGGGTTCATTTTCTTTCATTTTTTGATCATTTTTATTCTTTTTACCCTTTGATTTTTCTTTTAGGGTATACCCTCTTTACATTTTTAAAATTTTTGATTTTTTTGAAAATATGGAAAACCTTTGCAACAAGGAAATGTATGAACATATTACATAGCTCATCAACTGAATCATGACATATGACACCTATTGGTATAGGGGCCCAATGGTGGCTCCACTTGGGGATAGCTTTCCCTAGTGGAAAGTCAAGAACAGTAGATCAGAGGGCCTCTGAATGACTTTGACTGTATTCTGCAATCTTCTTTTTCCTGCTGCTTTATTATATGTATGACAATGGTACTTCATAAGCTTTGGGCCTTCTCTTCGGGCTTCAACTCCAAAAATCGTTGTCCAATCAAAACTGTGACATTACAAAGGATATAGTATGTACATGTTAATCATCATGAAAAATCCTAGTAAGTATGATGAAAGTAATGTTTTAACATTCGACCATTGACTTGTCCTTCTTCTGCTTCTGTGCCATCCAAATTTTTTAGAAAATATGTGTTGTTTCGTTGTAAGGCATGGATAATATATTGCCCTTTCCAGTGTTTCTAGTCAAACTTCCCATGTTTCCCCTTGTCTTCTCTTCTTGAATCCCATCTTAGCATTTTGTCTCCAAGGTGAAAATCTTCTACCTTGGTTCTTTTGTCAATTATCTTGTTGAGCTTTTCTTGCCATATTTTGGTTTTTTGGTACACTTCCTCTCTAGTCTGCTGTAAATTGATGGTTTGATTTATCCTCCTTTGGATATCATTAGGTTCCACTTAAGCTTCTTGAAGTAATTTCATAACAGGAACCCCTAATGATGAAGGAAATATAGCCTCCATACCATACACTAACTCATAAGGACTAATGCCAATGGATTTTTTAGTTGTCAATCTGTCTGCCCATAGTGCATTTATTAGTTTCTTATGCCAAGTCTTTTAATTTTCTTCCAACAATTTCTTAATGATATTAATAAGGCTTTTGTTGGAAGATTCAACTAAACCATTTCCTTGTGGGTAATAGGCTATGGAATGGCCTAGGGTAATGTAGTACTTGTTGCAAAAACTGATCATCTTTCTTGATTTATAAGTTGCAACATTATCAGTTATAATTTTAGTAGGGCAGCCAAATCTGGACAATATGTTGGTTTTTAAGAAACTTATGATTACAGTGTCATTGGCCTGTCTAGAGGGGATAGCTTCTATCCATTTGGTAAAACAATAAGTGGCAGTGAGAATCCATTTATGTTGGCCAGAGGAGGGAGGATGGATTTCTCCAATGAAGTCAAGACCACATTCTTGAAATGGTTTTTCAGTAGAGATTGGTTTCAGGGGTAAAGGTAATAATTTTCTCTTGCCCTCAAAAATTTGGCATTTATGGCATGAAGTAACAAATTTCTTTACATCAGCAAACCAGGTTGGCTAGTAGAAACTAGCCCTTAAGATCTTATCTGTAGTTGATTTCCAATAGAGGTGTCCACCACAATCTCTTGCATGAAACTCTTGAAGAGCCTTGTCAGCTTCATTTTTTAACAAACAATTTAATAAGATACCTTCATGATTCTTCCAAAAAATTGCATTATCTAAAATACAAAACTTTAAAGCTTTCATCTTCAAAAACCTATTTTTTGTTCTGGATAACCCTGGAGGAGCTTGCAGGTTTTGTAACACATAGATTATGTCAGCATACCAAGGTGAATCTAAAAAGTCCTGGCTGACTTGTGGAGTCGCGATCTCCTGTTCATCATCCTATTCATTTATATCCAGGGCTTGACAATTTGTTTCTTCCATGAGTTTGGCCAATCCTTGTCATTTTATCAATTTTGTAGGTTTTATTTCAATATCATATTCTAATATGGTAGCAATCCATTTGCCCCGTTTGCCCTCTATTCCATCCTAGGTCAGGATGTCCTTGACAACAACATTTGGTACATAGGCTATCACATGAGAATATAATATATAAACTCTAAAGTGCTTAATTGCTTTAACAAGTGCAAATGCCTATTTTTCCATGATTTTATATTTCAGTGATGCATCTCTTAGTGCTTTACTAAAAAAATCTATAGGTTTTTCACATCCTTGGTTGTCCTTTTGTAGTAGAACAACGACTATCGTGTGCTATGAGGCAAAAGAAAAAATTATGAAATCTCTATCAAATTTGGGACTTGTAAGGACTGGTGTTCTAGTTAAAGCCATTTTTATATCTTCAAATGCTTGTTTGGCTTCTACTGTCCATTTTATACTTTAATCCTTTCTTAACATGTTATTTGGTAACCTAATTATTTATGCTAAATTAGATATAAATCTTCTCAAAAAATTTATCTTTCCGAAAAAAGCTTGATGTTCTTTGATGCTTCTGGGATGAGGTATATGTAAAATTGCTTCAATTCTAGCAGGGTCAATTCGAATGCCATCTTTTGAAATGATGTGACCTAAGAGCTTACCTTCTTCAAGGCCAAACAAGGATTTCTTTAGATTTAAAGAGATACCATATTTTCTACATTTGAGAAACACTTGCCTGAGATGATCCAAATGTTGTTGATTTGATTTAGAAAAAATGGTTAGGTCATCCAAATATATGACAAGAAATCATGAATTTCTTTAGCAAATGCAATATCCATTTCTCTCTGGAAAGTAGCTCCTGCATTTTTAAGTCCAAATGGCATTTTGATATACATAAATGTACCCCATGGTGTGGTAAAGGAATTTTTTTTTTTATCATCAGGGTGAACCAGAATTTGGTTATACCTTGAAAATCCATATAACAAAGAAAGTCTTGAAGAACCTACTACCCTTTGCAAAATATGGTCCATCTTGGGTAAAGGGTAATTATCCTTTAGAGAAACCTTGTTCACATTTCTCAGATCGACACCTAATCTAATTTCACCAGTTTTCTTCCTAGTAGGTACTAAATTTGATACCCACTCTAAAAATCTTATAGGTGCAATTATCCTTGCCTCATACATGCGTTTAATTTCTTTTTCAATCAATGGTAGTAGCATAGGGTTGATTCTTCTAAGTTTTTGTTTGAATGGTTTCTGGTCTTCCTTCAAAGGTATTGTATGTTGAGTTATAGAGGTGTCATATGATTTCAAATCCTCATAACTCCGGGAAAAAACATCTTGGAATTCTCTCATGAGTTCAACATATTTTAACTTTTGGTCAGGAGGCAAATATTTTGATAGTTTTATCATTTTTGGATTTTCTTCTGTCCCTAAGTTATATTCTTCAATGTCTGCCTCCAATAGTTCCATTTTTGGTTTCTTAGGAATGTCATTAGAATAAAAAAATTCCTCTAACGGGGTTGATCCCTTAGGCAGATGATTATCTTTTAGATCAATTACCTCTGTTTCTTCTTCATTTATCTCATCAAGGTCCATCTGTTTGAGATCTTGCACTTCTTTTTCAGTAAATCTTGTGGGATGTAGCATTTGAATTGCATTTTGTTCTGAAATGTTTGTTTCTCCCTCATCTATTTGGCTAAAGTTTGTGACTATATCAACATCTATCTGACTGTGAGAAAATTCTTGGTCTAAAGTTAGAAAGTTATTTATCTGTTCATCACTTTTGGAAACTTGCAAGATTTTCAGATTGTTAGGGATAGCTAACCTATGCCTAATTTCATTAGTAAACTGATGATTAGGTTCAAAAGGTAATTTACAGGTGCTGGCAAACATGGCCAGACTGTGAGCATGTAAGTTGGGTTTCCTAGGTACTAAAACAAGCTTAGTTTCCAAAAAAGTATTAAGAATCTCTATAACTATTCCTCTATAGTACCCTAATCGAGGATCTCTAGTCAAATACTTCCCATTGATCTGTTTTATGATTAACTCTGAATCCCCTATTATAGATACCCTAATTTCTCCTAATATTTTTACAAGTTTAAGTCCAAGCAAAAGAGCTTCATAATCTGCCATATTATTAGTGTATTTAAAGTTTAATCTGTAGGCATGGCCTTCAACATGGTCATTTTCTAAGTTATGCACCCAAATTCCAGCCCTTGCCCCTAGCTCGTTGACTGAACCATCAAATTCTAGATGCCAAAGTATTTGATGTATATAACCAGTGTCAGGGGTGGTTGGAATTTTTTTAGCAGGGGGATTTAGTTTTTTGTTTTTATCTGATTTTTCTTTGCTATCTGAATCATCATAGCTATCTGAAATTTCCTGAATTTGAAGAGTTGATTTTCCATTTTCAATTTGTTTTGGTTTTGCTACTAAAACTTGTTCATTGTTAGTAGGATTTGTTTCAACATTGTACAAAATAAATGAATCCATATCGGAGTGTACTGAGTAGATAGGGAAGTTTTGTGGTCTTTCCTGACTACTTACTACATATTTCATTAATGTCTCTCTGTATAGCTTCTTAGGTTGACCGAAAATAGAGATAGTAGCATAAGACATGTCCAATTGAAGCGATCCTTGGAGCTTAGCACCCCGGGACTTGGATAATAACATTCCATATTTTGGAGTTATATCTGCTACTACTATATCCATTAGGATTGTTTTGGCAGGGTATTGAACTAAAGAAACACCCAAGTCTTTTATTAATCTTAAACATCTCACTTGACTTGAATCAAAAGAAAAGAGATGTTTATATGGACTAGTGATATCAAGATCTAATTTCTCCATTACTAACTTGGGCATTAACTTGTGAGATGCCCCAGAATCAAACATAGCACTGTGAAGGATTTTATCATGAATATTCAAATTCACATAAAAGGGGGGGACACTTCCTTCTAAATGTTTACCATCTAGTTCAGGTCCAAAGATTAATTCTGGTTGGTCATCAAAAACATTTACAGAATCTTCAGTCTCAGTGATGTTCAATGATCTGTTGATTTGACTTTGGTAGGCATAATGTTTAGCTAATTCTGACAATGGAACATCAATATTTGATTTGCCTACCTCAGTTTCCAGATTAAAAGGTTTTTATGTTTGGGTTTTAGTGTTTCAAACAGTGGGATTCTCTTTATTTTCTATACTTTCTGTGTTTTTCTCCTTTTCAAGAGTAGGGTTGTGATTAGCTATTTCTTCTAAATCAACTTCTGGGGGTTCTTCCACATTTCCTTTGGGAGGAGGAGTGGAAGAATGTCTATTGTTTTGTTGATTGTTAGAAACATCTTCAATTATTGGATTAGAGGTATTATTGTTAGATCTTGACAAAATTTGTACATGTGGAGGCACTATTTTACCTTTGATAGGTTGTTTTGGAGCTTTTGGTTTGTTATTTTCAAGAACATCAATTCTTCTACTCCTTAAGTTATACTGCTTGTGTACTTCATAGATAGTTGTGTCATATCCCTCCCTGAAATCAAAGGATTCTCCTGACTGAGTTCTAAATTGTTTGAGAATGTTGGCCTCTTAATCATCTTGAATTAGAAAAACTTCTCCTTCATTGTTAAGTCCCATTAGATTTATTTGAGTATCTTCAGGTGGATCTTCAGAACTGGAAGCCTCTACATAATTTTCCTAGAAAGGAGGTCTAATGTTTTGATCTGGGCCAGTCTTTCTAGGGTTTGGGTTTTGGTTTTTTTGGAAGTTTGGATATCTCCTTATGTTGGATGGCTATCCATCCCAAGGAGATTTTCTTTCTATTGTTTCCACTCTATCTCCCAGTATTTTCATCCCTTTGATTATAACATCTAATTTTTGTTCAATAGGTGAAGCTTCTTCTTTCAGGGGTATCCTTCTTTCACTTCTAACCTTGGCACATTTTGACATCAAGTTAGCTTCCAGACTGACAACTATATTTTTCATCTCTTCTAAAGTTCTGGGAGCTCTTTCCCTTAGTTGAAAAGCCATATCCGAATCAAATCCATCTAGGAATTTGATTAGGGCCAAATCAGGTGGGGCTCTGAGATATTGAGGAATGGCATTGTATATGGAAATGAACCTAATGCAGTAGTCTTGCACAGTTTCTTGGGTTCCTCTCTTGAGGTTCTCATACTCGGATAATATCTGTAAAGGATATTTCTTCTTCTCCCAATGATTCAAGAATTGCGTATAAAGGGTTTCTAGGTTATTTATGCTGTTTTCTCTTAGATCCCTAAACCAGGTTCTGACTTCACCAGTTAGACGTTGAACAAATATCCTCATTCTAACGTCATCAACATCTATCTCATATATTTCAAAGTAGTCAGTCATTTTTTTGGTATGTTGTTGTGCTGTGTAGGTGCCAGAACTATCAAATGGAGTGATTTTACTTTGATAGTCCTGAGGCATGGCACCCAAATTGGCTGGTAAAACCAAGGGGGTATACCTGTTTGCCATGGTTACAGGTATTGATGTAACAACAGATGGGGTAGGGGTAACAATGGGAATGTGAGTTGTGGACGAAGGGGTAGAAGGAGGTGTTTGTGGTGGAGTAGTTTGGGGTGGAGATATGTGAGGGAAAGGTGAGAAACTTGCAGAAGCAGCGGTGATTATAGAGGGATCAGGTGTTCTTTCAAAAGTAAACTCAGATTGTATTGAATTTTGTAAATGTCTATCAATTGAAACACTTACAGCTTCAAATTGTAATTCTTCAATAAATACTGGGTTTGGAACTAATCGAGACAATTCAGTGTCAGAGAATGTTACAAACAAAGAGGTCTCAAATTTCTCATCAAAGGGCTCATCCTCAAGATAAATCCAAATCACAGGGTAGGATCTTGATCTATAGATGGGGCGAGAACTAGCGGTACTTTCTTGGCTTTCATGTCTCCTAAGAATCTGGGAATCAGATTGGGGTTCTCAAACATAGGTGGTGGAATTGGATCAGGATTTGACCTATTGGAACGAGTTCTTTTTGAAGCCAGATTTCTTGGTTTGATTTTCTAAATTAATATCAACAACAACTTCTGTGATTTCTCTAAGATGTTTCAGAATATAAAACATTCCTACAGATTTGTTTGACTGAGGAACTGGTTTATGTTCAGTTCATAAACTAGACCAAACATAGATTGAAGTAGCATTCATCTACTTATGATCTTGCAAAGCAAGAGCAGTTCGAAGGCTACCTGGCTAACTTTAGGCTCCGTCTGTAGTTTATAAAGTAAACAACAATAACAACACATTTTTGTTCCCAAGTGGAGTCACCACTATGTTATCACTCAAATTTTCCTAGAAGTTGTAAGAAGAGGAAAGGGGTCCGAGGTAACCACAAACCAACTTTTAGATACAGAATCTAGCCAATATGTATCCAGAGAGGGCTCTCTCTTTAAGGTTTATCTTTGTTTTGGAATATATTAGGCTAGTTATGAAAGCTTTGGGATTTTGGTTGGGCTTGGTGAAATTCAATAGTAGAGGGGCAGAACTGAGTAGTTTAGGCCATTGGGCTAATGGATTCGAAAGAAATGGCTCAACTGGATTTGGTTTCTCAGCAAAGGATGGCTTCATAGGAAGAGATAGCTAAAACAAGGATCAAATGACAGCTTGATAGGGTGGGATGGACTTAAAAGAGATGAAGGGCAATTAAGAATCCTTCAACATGATTTAAGAGAAAAGAAACTGAATGATCACCAATAAAGAGAAACTAAAAATTCTTTAACAAATGATCAAAATGATTAAACCAGGAAATAGGAGCAATTAAGAATTCACTATTTATGCTATTTTAGAGGAAAACATCAAGAATATAAACGATTGAAAACAGATTGCACTGAAGCACTTTCTGAGTTAAGCTTTTTCGTTTAAGTATTCAGATATGAAACATAATTGATATAATAAATAAGAACACAATACCACATGAGTTATAAATACTTGTTTGTCTAATGTATTGCACATGAATCCTGTGAAAAGTCCTTTGTATTAATTTTTCATCCAGCCATCCATGAAAGATTTGTCCAACAACACTTTATTCCAAAATAATCAGTTTTACAACAATGTCCAAGAATCCACACTCAATACTCTGAATGGGGGTGTATTTATACAAAAAATTTACAATGAAATATCTCGTAACAAAGTGAGATATAATCTGAGATGACTAACTAGAAGTTACATGAAGATAGGGCCAGATGGTCTCGTTGATAACTGATAGAGGCAAACGAATGGTTTGCTGTCCCTATTCTTGAGAGTGTGCTGGAGTTAGGCCCTAATATTTGGCATCTTGTTGTCTTTGATGTAAATCTGTGCTACCTGCTCTATTTTTATCTTCCTACTGATCCACTTTACCTAAATCTGATACTCTTTACCTTTTTTATCCCTGTTTACCCTCTTCACCATATTTAATTATATTAAAACTCAAAATTTACCTTTTACTAGAGATAAATTACAAAATTTCTAACATTTCTTCCCACCATTTTGGCTATGGTATTCTGGTTTTTTGAAGCTTTCGGAGGGTTTCATCTGTTTCTGTGTACCTAAAGAAGGTAGGCTGAATTGGGAATAAGTGCTTTAGTTCATGCTCCACATAGAACCGGTTCTCTAGACTGTCATAGAGACCTCTACCTGTAGGGAGTGCTTTTATTCTTGATGCACTTGTTGATGAACTTGCTTGATTGCTTGCATATTGATTCAACTTATCCATATAGTCTATGTGCCTCATTAATTTGTCATTAATCACTAAAGGACTAGGCAACCCTTTGCTCTGCAAAATGGCAAATTTCTCCATAAAAGCATTAATCTCTACCTGCATGTCATGGCATCTTCTTTCTAAAATTTGCATCAAAGTTCTTTTGGTTAATACCCTTTTGATTTCTAAAATGGTTCCTGTTCTGTCTTCAATACCAAGTTCTTCAAGCTGGTACTTATTCTTAATATTCAAAAAATTTATGAGCCTGTTGGCTTCCTCAGGCATTCTTCCTAATTCTGCCTTTGTCCTTTGGATTTATTCTTGGGCTTTCTTTACTAAATCAATCTGCTAAAAAATTATTTGAATTGATGGCCAAACATCATTTATTGATTGAGTGATGTTGGCCCAAAGAATTTTCTTAATTTCTTCCAGAGGCTTGTCAAAAGTAAGATCCTTTTCTAATGATTTCACTTTGTTTTCTAATCGTTTAATCTCTCTTGACTTTTCTGCAACATTTATTGTTAGAAAATTAAATAGTACAGAGCAATGGAACACATAAAATATTGCAGAAATATAAACACAGAAAACGCACAAAACAAGAGAGACACAGATATACGTGGTTCACCCAATTTGGGCTACATCCACCTGGAACAGCCAGTCCTTCCTTTCTATTATCCAGCAAAATGAAGAGACACAACCTACAACAAATCCGCTGTAATGTCCTCTGTTTTCTCTCACAGTCTCACCTCTCTGTTTCTTGCTCACACATAATACACACCTATCTCATAGCCTCAAATAAAATGCCCTCATACAAAGAGAGGGGTTGCCTTCTAGGGCAAAAACCCTAAACTAAACATAAGTTCTACCGTCAGATCATCCGCCTAATGAACGGCTCAGATTGACTAGAAATTACTATACTCTTACAAGGCAAATTTACATCTGTTTTTAGCTTCGGGGGCGCTGCCCCCGAGCCCCCGCTGGGGGACCACTGGCCCCCGGACCCCCCAGCTGGGGGGGACAAGTCCCCCCCGCGTGGAGGGGTGTACAAAACTTCCTGGGGTATACATCCGGCTGAAACAAAGACCTCTGAACAATCATGCTCCACACACAACATTTATCATTGAGAGATCATACCTTTGCTCTAAGTTAGCATAGTGTTCTTTCACCTTTTTTAAATTTGAAACCTGCAGTTACATGTCCTCCATTGATTTTATTAGTTCCTCTATGCTTAAATTGGCAGTACTATCCTGTGTTGTTCCTACTGTTGCTATAGTTGTTGTACCTCTGACCACCTCTGCTGTGGCTACTGGAATGTTTGGTGCCAGGCCTGTTCCAAGGGTAGATGGGACTGTAGTTGAGATTACTGGTATTACATTGGGAGGCTGAGAGGTCGACTCTCCTTGCTTGTCCTTCAATTCTTTTTCTAGTTCCTGCTCAGTCTCATTCAGTCATTCATTAAGTTTTAAGAGTAAATCCATCAATTCTTCTTCAGATTTTTTCTTTATAATCTCAGTAGTCTATGGATGCCTTAAAGGAGGCAGCTTTAACTGTTTCCTTAAGGCAACAATATCTTCATCTTTCTTTTTGATTAAGGCTTCTGTAGCCTTCACATCTTTGGGATCATGTCCCAATCCAATAATTATTTCTTATAAAGACTTTATTCTGTTATCTTTACCTGGGAGTAGGCTTTCTCCAAGTGTAGTTGGGCAGTTGTGTTATCCAAAGAATTTTGCAACCTTTGGGCCATCCTTGCCTTACCAGTCAAGGTGGAATAAATCATTTCTCCAGTTTGTTTATGCAACTCAATCTGATCTAAAGGATGAATATCCTTTGCCATGACCTCAAAATTTATTCTGAGATTATCATAGGCTGAAACCAATCTCTGTTGATTTGTGGGGGCCATTTTCAATTATTTATTGTAAACTTGAAACTTCAATGGATCATTCCTGGCTTTTGTTTCTGTAAATGTTTTCTTGATATATGAGGCATCTTTTGCTAGTGGCCTGAAAGATGATACCTCTACACTTTGTTGTCTTTCTAGCTCTTGTCTTTGTGAGCTAGTGGATGTTCCTCCCACTGGAAAAGGTCGCTAGCTATCTACCCCTTCTCTCCTCTGACTATCTGTAGTTTCTTCAAAAAATTCCTCCTCTGAAAGAGGATTTAACCTTTTCCTTTTAGTATCAGGCTTCTCTGAGGGTCCACTGGCAGGGGTAGCTACTTCCCTATCTCTCTTTTTATTTTTTCCTCATTTAGAGGAGTCTGCAAGGTTGGAGGTTCTCCTACATTACTTTGAGTTGGAGGAGTTAGCATTTGGGCCTGTTCCTTGGAAGTCTCATGCTGTTCTGACATTGTAGATTGCCCTATGGATTGAATTTTGGTCTCTAGTTCCTTGCCTTTTAATGTTCCTGTGGCTGGTGTGCTGGTTTCCTATGAAGGTTGCTGAGATGTTCCAGTAGTAGATGCACCAATTCTTGATCTTTGTACCTTCCCAAAATAATCCAGGTCAAGTGTTTTCTCAAGATCTCTCATAACATTCTCAATATTGACCTGTTCACTATCATTTTCTACTAGGGTCCCTTCCCTCCATTCATCCATATTTGCAAATTGTTCAATCTCTGGAATCCTATGGTGAATGTATCGTGATAATCTGTTCTTCATTCTTCTATCACATATAAAGTTGTTAGGGTCATATGGTATCTACCCAAAATTCTTTTGTAACTTAAGATGATCTTCTAAAATTCTTTCTGCTTCTCTCCATGCTTCCTTAGTGTTGTAGACAAAAGGGCCTAACTGATTCTTCATTCTAAGTTGAGTTTTCTTCTTAGCATTATAAAGATGGACCAAATTTGAATTTATTATTTGCCTGAAATATTCCAATGCAAACAGTCTCATTGGAACACATTTTGGTAATTTGAAAGGACAGAGCTCACACCCATATATCCTAATTTCTGTATGGTTTTTGTATAGGTACCAATCACCTATTCTGTACTACTTGGAGAGCTGTAGGATCCTCTTAATGTCACCACTGATCCTAGGAGGGGAAACCCCTGTCAATAAGGTGATTGCTGGATGAACAAATTGATCAATGAACTCAATATATGAGTAAGGGGACTCAGGGGAATAATGAAAGATGGGACTCGGAAAGATGACAGACCTTGGATTTCCTTTGGTATCAAGTTTCATGACAGGGAAAGGGAAGTTGTCTGACTAATAATACAGCATGAGATGATATATGAAGGTGGTATACTTGAAAATTCCTTCATTATCTAATCTCAAGAACTGGTCATGAATCTTGTTAGCAATATAGGAGGCATAATCATACTTAACAGTAGGGGGTTGTCTAGGAGTAAAAATTGACGACAACACTAGGGTTACCTCATCAACAAACTCACTAGTGTTAAATCCCATAATTAAAGATATCATATCAACAATGAGTCTTCCAATATCTGTGAAGAAAGCTTGCAAATAAGGAGGTGGGCCCTTGAGCTGAAGTTTCTGTAACATGAAGGTGTGACAGATGCAGATAAGTTCTGATTGGGACAATTGAGTCAATTTCTCAAGTAAATACCCCATGGAAATGGGAGTGAGAGCTTGACTGGAGTGGAATTGCAACATTTCATTGATGGATTGAACAGTTATGGGGAAGATGATTATTTGGCTTAGGGACATAACTGCTCTGCGGTTGGGATCATAGTTTTCCTGGCATTGATAAATTATATTAGGGAAAACATGGACTGAGGGGAGAAAATACATGGGAAGGTTAGATTCCCACAGTTCTAGAATATTAGAGCCATTCAAGTAGTTTCCTTTGGCTTGGCAAAAGACCTTAAGGTGGTTTTTATCAGTGGATAAGTATTTTATCTGGAAATATTTATCGGTAAGAGGTAGATAGTCTAAATATTTGTGAGGAGCATTCATGGGTGCGACATTCAAAGCTACAAGGGGTTTCCATTTATGGTT
>APFE030572906.1:12238-35144 GCA_000404065.3 Pinus taeda
AGAAAAACATAAGTAAACTCCATAATTTATTTTTTAGTAAATTGAGTCCCTCAAGCCCCAAAAAGCGTAAAATAATACAAGAGAGAACTCTATTGACCATGATTAGTCCACATATACCTTTTTCGTAAATAGTCTAACTCAGTCTGTAAAGAGGGTAAAATTATACTGAACAAAAGATTGTTCCTATAATTTTACGATCTTTTCATGTTTAGGGAGTCTCAAAAGGGTGTAAAGATAACTCCTTGTTTCACTTTTTCGTAAATTTTAATGATTTAGAAAAAATGATAAAAATGTACTCAATGCCAAAATGATTTATTTTCATAAATAACCTGTGATTTTCACACTTAAACTCAAGAATCATCAGCATTGCTAAAAGCTATAGTAAAAAACATTATAAATTTTTAATTTTAAAGGCTAATAGGAAAAAAAAAAAATATTTGAATAGGCCTAAAACTTATAAAACCCAAAAAAAGTAAATTTTTTTTTTTTACCATGTGTGCTTTTTACCCTTTAAGAGTGATAGAGCTCATTTTTCACCAAGAACTTCAGAGGTAGATTCTAGGCAAACAGTTGGACGAAATTGTGAGTTGTCTTCTCCAGGTAAATCATCTCTCTGAGATCTTTGTTTCGATGACTTTTATTTCATATTTCACCATGTATTTAGGTTTTTTTGGGGAGGGTTTTTAAATATAAAATCTCCCTCAATGTGCACAATTCACCCTTGTTGGGTTGCACACATCGACTGATTTTTTCACACTAAAAATTGGGATGTGTGCAATTTCTAAGATTAGAACAATGCACATATGCACTGTTTTGTTCAATCTTTACACATAGCATCGAGGGCATAATTTTTTTAATAGAAAACACCCGAATTACTTGTAAAAATTCACCATGATCTTTTCTAATGATCCTCCATGTTTGTTTTCAGGGTTTTGAGCCAAAAATATGGAGTTGAGAGAAGGCGAACATGAAGAACAAGACATAGCTACTTTGAACAATCCAAAGACCATATAGGTATTGACAAACTATGGCTTGTACAAGTTTTTCACTATTTCGGTCATGAAGGTCCAAGTAGACTTGTTGGAGTGGATAGTGGGCAAGTGGAATGTACAAGAAGAATGCTTCATAATTGGAGACCATAGGCTCATTATTGATGCTTATGACATTTAATTCTTATCTGGGCTCCACGGTTGCGAGGTGGAAATTCTCTGTGTGGGCATAGGCGAGGTGGAAAAACAAATGCCACCTATTTGATGCAACATTGCACTCTAAGAGCTGCTCGCAAAGATGGGAGAATTGACATTAAAACCATAGCGAGGCTTCCTTTGAAAGCTATTGGGTTCACTATTGCACGATTATGAAAACGTACAACTCTTCACTTGATTATAAAGGCTCAGATGCAAAATGTCATAGAGTTTTTGTGACCTACTATATTCAACTAGTGCGAGGTTTTAGTTGCCAATCTAAAATGACAACTAACTAGAGTCAAAACAAGAAAATTCAAGAACTTTGGGTATGGTGCCTTTGTCATCTCATTTGCTCTAGAGTGGATCCCTCTTCTTGATACACAAGTAGCTATAGAGAGAGGAGGACCTTGAGACCCTCGCATGCTAAAATGGGTCACACTAATGGCATGCCACGGAGGTGGTGAAGGACCAACGATCTAGTATACTCCTGGTTTCTTTGGGTGGTTGGAAAATCAAATAATCATTATTGAAGATTTTCCATATGCAAGCATGGATTACACAGGTGATCCAGATATGCCATTGCCAACTGGGATGCAGTGAGGCCCCGGTGAGACCAATAGGGTTATGCAGGTATGATAGATGCAGTGAGAATCTAGTAGCTCGAACAGTGCAGAACCTGGGCACAACTAAGGCATTGACTGAGTTAGAGCACAACCTTGAGAGGTTGACCCTAGACATCCTGAATTTCAGGATAGATGACTTACCTCTCTGCTATCAGAGGCACACTATGGGGATTCTCAGACCTTTTAGTCGCTTGCTATGGTGAGTAGCTCGCGTTGTTGTTTGCTACCATGATCATCATGCCTAGACGCTAGTTTTAGGGCTAGGTTTTTTCTTTTTGATGATGTATCAACATGTCTAGATAATAAAGGCCACAAAGCCTTATGTCTTTGGATGAAATTTTTGTAAAAACCACACTTTTTACACACATTTAACTATTGAAAGTTACTACTTCTATTTCACTCTGTCTTGTACAATATATGGATGAATATTGCTTTTGAATTCTTACATATGTTTTACAAATTACAATTTAACACATAATTAGTCAATGCATCAGTTAATATGTTTAAACTTCTTAGAATATGTTAATACCCAATATAATCAAACTCTCTTTCCATGAGAAGAACCAACAAAAACATTCCTAACATTGAAGGACTTCTAACTGAATAGACACCATTCAAATATAATACTATGAGTCGTGAATCTAACCTAACGATTGATCAATGAATGCCAAATGAAATGGCATTAGATAATAGCTCAATCGCTACTCTATACTATGCAATATTATTCATTGTTCGACCAAGGCATATCCCATGAATAGAAACTAACTCATTTGTGGGTGAATAAATGACCGAGGCCATGGAATTTTGAGTACTACAACTAGCACCATCAACAAAGAAAATGTAAGTTTGAGGGAGTGTCGACATATTCAAATCAAGTGTAACAAAAGATAAGCGGGAGAAGTGGCAGAAAATCATAAAAAGTTGCTAAAATTGCCACACATAAAATATGGTACAACAATATACAAATTCTTCACGGCGAAATCTAAGCATAATATTTCTTTAGGTAAAGACCATTTTTGGGCTTTCTTAAAGGAATTTCACCATAATCAACTAGCTCATAGGCCCCTTTTGCCAATGCACGTTTTACAACATAAGGGCCATCCCACATGGGCTCGAATTTACCAGAACCTAACTTATCGTGCTCTTGACAATAGAACAAGACTAAATCCCCTTCTGGATATGAACGAGGTTTTACATTTTGATCATATTGTGCCTTATCTTGTTTCTTTTGGGCCTCACTAACTAATGCAACATCACAATGAGTCTCATCGAGTTGTGCTAAGTACAAGAACAATTCTTCCTCGACAAAAGTGGTTGGTAATAATTCAATTACCAATTTCAAAGACGGTATTTTATGTTCAATAGGTAAAACTTCTTCCACACTGTAAACGAAATGGGAGTAAAGCCAGTTGAATTTTTTTGCTGTGGTATGGTATGCCCAAAAGGATGGAAAAATCGTTAGATTCTAACCTTGTTTATGAATCCCGATCATCCATTTAATCATGGTGGTTAAAATCTTGTTAATGGATTCTACTTGGCCATTTTGCCATGGGTAATAAGGAGTAGAACTGTCATGACATAGGCCTAGCTTCGTAATATGATCGATCATCATAAAGTTTCGAAAATGGCTACCATTGTCTGTGACGATGGCTTGTGGAACTCCAAACCTAGAAATCACATGATTGAATATGAAAATGGATGTTGTTCCATCATCATCCTTATATGCAGGCATCGCCTTGACCCATTTCGTATCCATTTCAAGGATAATGTACCCGTGCCCCCAGCCGAGTGAGGGTTATATGTAAGGAAATCAATGCTCCATTTAGAGAAAGGACTTACAACAATGATTGGGTGAAGAGGATTTGGATATGCACACATTTGTTGATTGTAGATCCGACAATTGTGGCATTTCCAGACCGCAGTTATACAATATTTGAACATAGAAGGCTAGAAATACCCTGCACGTATGATTTTGTGAAAACCATGACATATGACCGCCACAAGCTCTAGAATGGCATTCATTCAATGCCTTTTCGACTTCCTCGTGAGTTAAACATCATCTGAAGATGGAATCAGCACCACGACGATAAAGTTTATTGCCAAAAATATTTTATTGCTGGGATTGGTAACGAATACAACGACGATCATTTCGACTAAGTTCTGGTCGAAATGTCTAGGTATGAAGACAAATGATGATATCTCCACACCAGGGGTCTAAAGTACTGATAAGAAGGAGAGGTTTGTCTGGAAGAGAATCCTTTGCCACAGTTTCCATCTCAGTATGGGGAAAGTCACATAATAATTCTGCAAATACTAGTGATTTCTTAGATTTAGATTTTATGAATTCCAAATCAAATTCCTGTAGGATAAATATCCATTTGGAATACTTTCCCCCTAGAAATTTTCTCGTAAGAATGTAAACTATGGGGTTGCTATCAGAAATAATAGTAGTTTTGCACAATAGAATGTAGTGACGAAATCGTTGGACAACTTGAATGGTCGACAAAGCCAATTTCTCCACGTGTGTATATTTTTCTTCGGTTTTGGTCATATTTTTTCTTAAGTAATATATGACATGTTCTTCGTTCAATTCATCTTCCTAAACTAAAAACATGCCAATAGTGACATCAAATGCATCTAAGTATAACAAGTAGTCTTGATGATAATCAAGAGGATGCAACAACGGTGTATGGGTCAACACATGTTTAAGTGCATCAAAGGCCTTTTTAAGCCACTTCATACCAGGTAAATGATATGCCCTTTTTCAATGGTGGAGTAAAAACTTTAGTTAACTTGGCATAGTTCTAAATGAATCAATGTAGAAAGTTTGCTTTCCCTTGCAAAATTTGGAGTTTGGCGGAGGTTGGAAGGAGGAGGAAAATTCAGAATAGCCTCAACCTTAAGCGGATCGACATGAATGCCTTCCTTTGAAACAACAAATCCTAGAAATCGACCAGATTGCACAAAAAAAAGACACTTGTGGGGATTCAAGCGTATATTTTTGTGACGACATCTGATAAACATAGCTCTCAAATGCCTTGGCTGGTCTTCTCATCTGAGCGAATGAGATGGAAAGTCATTCAAATAAGGTTACACAATATGCTTGATATCATGAAATGCATAAGACATAGCCCATTGCAAAGTTTAACCGACATTATTCAAACTAAATGGAAGTTTTCGATAGGAGAAAGTCCCCCATGGACAAATGAATGCGGTTTTATACTGATCAGTTACGAGTATGTTGATTTGGTTGTAGCTAGAAAATTTGTCCATAAATGAAAACATTTCATTTCCATCACAATCATCAATGATTTGATCGATATAGGGGGTAGGATAGTTTTCCTTTGAAGAAGCATTTTTAATATCCCTGTAATCAACACACACTCTAGTGGTTCCCTTTTCTTTGTTAACAAGTACAACATTGGACACCCGATTAGTCAAGGGAACTGGGTAGATCAAACCTGCTTTGAGCAATTTCTTGACCTCAACTTTAATCACAACAACCTTTCGTGGATGCACTCGACATAATCGTTGTTTGATAGGTTTTGCATCTGAGTAAGTCTTGGTCTCATGCATAACATTGCTTACATCAATTCTTGGCATTTCCTCATAGGACCAGGCAAAAATTTCATGAAATTATTGAAATAGGACTTTATACATTCAAATCTCTTTGAATGAGCACAAAGCGCCTATGTGAATATTTTCAATAATTCTTGTTTTGAATGAGATGTCAATGGAAATCATTGTAGATATTTTTCCTAAATTCCTTTCAGATTCAAATTTAAAAATTGATATGGGCCATCCTGGACTATCTACAATCTTAGGCGAAAACATAGTTGAAATTTTTTTCTCAATTTTATCAGAGTTAGGGAGAAAAGATGAACGATGATGATAATCATTCCATGACATTTCATAAAGCTAACTCTAGGCCTATAAAGCTAAAATAGGCCTGAGGATTGAGGAGGACTATAGGAAGTAGGCTTATGCTACAGAAATAAGGTTGGGAGGCTACTCATTCAAGGAGAGGGTTGGAGATTTGGGAAGGGACTTGCAACATCAAGGCTTCAAGGTTATAAGTCTATTTAACATTTTATTAAAAGAAATTGTGATTTATCAATTATATCTTTGTTGAAATAATTTGTTGGATTCCTTAATCACCCATATAGATTATGATTGAAATTGATCATTTTATGATATATGATTAAGTTAATTAGTTGATTTATCTATGTTATATACTGGATGATTTGATCTTGTGTATGTTTCTGTCTATGTAGATCCCCTTCAGGACATCATGGAGAAGTTGTATGAAGTGATGGGAAGATCTCTAAAGAATCGAGGAGAAGTGGATGGTCGAAAGCTCTGAAAGGGACTTCATCATGCATTTAGATTAAATTGTAAGTGACCTCTATCATAGTGTTTGTTTCAGTCAATTGTAGTCTAGGGAAAGGTAGCAATTCCTTATTGTTTGTTACTAGATTTCTCTGAGGTCTAGGGAGATCACTCTTACTTGCAAGAGGGATAAGTCCGAATAACAAATTGGCGACTCCACTGGGGAGGGATCAGGGCTGTAATATTATATATATATATATTTTATATATATTATAATAATATATATATATATATAATAGATATACATATATATATACATATACATATACATATACATATACATATACATATACATATATAACTTACATGTGTTAAGTCATGTGCGCAGGTCATAGTGTAAGTCAAAGTGCACTTCTACGCGATATTTAATGGACTCTTCTGCATATATGCAAAAATTGACTAGGGAACTACACAAGAAGCCAAAAACAAGATTTTGAGCCATGAGATCTAGGAATTTCACTCTCTTTGGGATAGCTTGGGTTCTAGCCTTGCAAGGGGATGCTTCAGAACACAATAGTTATGGATAGCAAAAGATCCAAATTGATGTTCATTTGCCTAATGCAACAAATGACATGTAACAAATACTCTCTGACGTATGGTAAGAAATATATATAGAAATAATTTCCTGCATTTCCATGAACCTCTGTTTAGGAATTTATGAATATTACAATCCTTTTCTCTATTCAATGTTTTATTTTTGTGCTCATATCATTCACCATTTAGTGACAATACCAACTATAATTTTGATGTTGAACTCAATTGTATCTATTGAAAATAGAAATGTTTTTCTTTTCACATATTTATCGTGAAGTTCAGTATTAAATAAAACATAGAAACCGTATATTATCCATTCTTGTCAAATTAGTATTTTCCATGAATACAATAAAGTATAGGACTGTAAAGGAACAAAAATAAATTCTTGTTTTAAACACAAAATAATATTAGAGTTAGAGAACATTGACTTGATAAGTATTTCTGCGAAATAGATAGCTAAATACTTGGCTCCTCCCAACCTTGAAACAAAAACAATGCTTGTCCCCCCGAGCAAATCAGGCCTACAACTTTCATTTTTGTTTATTCCTCCTTGCATCTCTTAAGTCTCTCCAATTATGCTCTCATAATAATTGAGACAAAACCAATATAATTCCAAGATATTATCCATATACCCCTCTTTGGGTGGTTAATAATTGCCTCCACTTCACCAACAGTAGGCAGATAGTTGTCTACTCGTTAATGAGCTCCTATTTCCTTCTCTTAAGGACAACCCTCTGTATTCTATGAAATATTTAATTAGCCAATATCATAATTTCATGTTGAATATAATCACCCAGATTAGATTCCATAGGACTTGTTAACGGATAAAATAATAATTTTTCATATTTAAATTGGAGCCTTTTTCCTCTTTTAGCCATTTGTACTTAACTGTTAATTTCCCAATTTTGTCTTTATTTACAAAATAAAACTTAATTACAACTTTCACAAACAACCATTATTAGTAATGAATTACTGACAATTAAAATGTCTATCTATTTCCATGTAGCATACTTAACCAAATAAAAGAAGAAGTAAACTTATGCACACTTGTTTACAAGCGCATCCTTAAGCTAAGGGATATCACAGTCTCGGCTCCTGGTTTGTGCATCTGTTTCTTCCTTTGCCGAGGTTTTTTCTCTTTTGTAGGTCCATCATTGGTGCTTTTTTTGGGGCTTTTTTGGCATGGTTGGCCATCTGTGGTGGTCGTTAGGCGTGTTGGGGTGCAGTCCAGGTCGTGTTCCCTCTTGTCGCCAAAAGTGTCATTGCCCTCTTCTCTCTACAACTATCTCTACCTTCGTTTGGTGTTGACTTTGTTGTTGACCTGAGAATAAATGGCTACGATACTCATTTAGGGATTTTGCCTCATTTTTATTGGTAAAGGCTATGGTCCTATTTTCAGGCTTTGGTGGTTTCTTCTGTCTTTCGGTGTGGGTTATTGTCATTTCTAGCTATGGGGTTGTCACAATCCGTCATGTTGGAGATTCGTGGTTGTCGCTTTGCTTCCATGGAGTTTTTGTTGGTTGGCCTTGTGCCATGTTCTCTTCAAGTATTTTCAACTAGGTTTTTTGACCCATTTTTGTAATGATTCGGTGCCCATTTGGGCTTTATTCAGTGCTCCCTTTAGGGGGTTTTTTGATGGGCCTGCGTGTCGTATTTTAGCTTATTATTAGTTTGTGGCCTAGGGTTTTTTTGCCTTATGGTTTTTAGTTTCTATCTGTATGCATTTTTTCTTACATGCCTTAGTTGGCGAATTTTTAATAACATGTTATTGTACTCATTTTTTTATTAATAGAAAAGTATGGTGGTTTTTTCCTCTCGAAAAAAATATAGAGAATTTGTAATTGTAACTGATAGCTTTTGGATTTTAGTGTAATTGTATAATAAAAAGTAACATCATTTAATATATTTTGTAAATCCATTTTTGTTGTTGTGGGGATTGAGTTCAAGAAGATTAATTCAAGACAAAAAAATTAAACTAGTGTAATAATGTATCTAATCTCATAAATGTTTTTAAATCTGATCTTCTCTATTTTCATTTTACAATTTTCACTTGTATTGCATTTTTTGTTCGAGAACATATCATTTTGATATATAAAGTTTTCAAGTTTTTCTCGAGCACCTTTTAAAAGTTTCAAAAGTTTTACTTTGTACGAATATATCATTAAAGAATGAGGAAAGGAGCATGTATCATTAGAAAATGAGGAAGAGAGTATCAAAGAATGAAGAAGGGAGCCCATCAAAACCAAAGTTAGATGTTTAAAATAAGGAGTTAGGTGCAAAGCGAAGCAACCCTATAAATCGACAATTGAATTGGTTTGATAAAATGCTATGCACTTTGGCTTTATAAATATTTTATACTATGTCATGGAATTTGCAAGGATACAGGTGGTGAGGAAGTGAAGAGATGGTAAGGTCGTGAGTGGTAGTGGTGAGGAGGATAAAGTTTTGATAGCCTTGTCAGAGCCTTATTGTAACATTATTGAAGTAATCATAATATTGTCAAAACCTCAAAAGTGGTCAATAAAAAAAATGTTTTTATAAATAATTTATTAATTCTAACAATTAGTCAAAATATATATACTTAGAAGAATAGTTCCAAATCATATATCATTTAACCAATAAAAAAATTATTTTTATTTTTATTTATTTATTTAACAAGAACACTAAATTTCTATTAATGAAAATATGTGTGATGAGAAAAACTAGTACATTAAAAAAGGACTTACTTAGATGATAATATAAGAGACATGATCAAACATGAAACATTTACTTCCTCAAAATTTATGATATGTAGAAAGTCTATACTATTTTTTGGATAGGGATATATGCGATATAAAACATTCAAAATTTTACAAAATTTGTAAACCATGTTTTTTCACACTGGGGGAGGAGGGGCATTCAAGTCAAGAATCTCTTGTTCACTAGAGCTGCTGGAGGAAGAATGATTATTATTGGTCTTGTTGACTAAAGTACGTTATTATTGAACTTATTGGTGAAGGCTGGACATTTCATCTTCAGTTCTAGTCATTGTGGTTCGAAGGTCAATCAACATGTCCATGAATGTAGTCATACTTGATACTCTCTAGTTTATTTGGATTTGTAGGTTCATGTCATCCTCCTTAAGAGATGAGATGTTATCCATTAACAAATTAATCTCTTGTTTAAATGTAGACGTTTTTTCACTTTCTTGGTGCTTGGATAGTACTAATAGTCTTGCAAAGGAGATTTATAAGGCAGACCCAAATTTGTGTCAGTTCGACTATATTTAGATTAAGGAATGGTCATAGAGTGTAACATAAGCTTAAGATCATCAACATTTTCTGTCAATCCACATATACTTTGTCTCACCATACAAGGTAACAATTCTCACCAATACTAACGCAAGGCTCAACACAACATCATGTCTCAGCTTGATGCTAAATATGATATTATGAAACCAAACAAAGATCTTTTTCCACCATGAACGCTATAGATAGGGAGGATAAGGGGTGAGTAAATATGCATACCAAATTTGCACAAGCCCTCAATAGATTTCCCCAAAATGATTGGTGTGACATAATGAGCTCTGAATTTATTTTTCCTTTTTTTTCTCACTTATGCCCCAATTCTAAAAATACACTAACATAACCTAACCTCCAACACTTGAAAACTTGATAAATTTTTTGTGCTCCTCGAATTTTCAATATGTCCAATTTCCTTTTGCTGCAAAGTGCACACCAAGACAATGTCGAAAGCTACCTAACATAAAACACATAAACACTAAGATTTACAATTAAAGCGTGACAACAGAGGAAATACCCAATTAAGTTTCAGAACGTAGATACATAGTTGTAAACGAGATTTTTCACCAGGATTAACACATAGTTTCACATCGGATCAATTTATTCAATATAACAAAAGTTACAGAGTCTTGGCCCTCTCGGCTCAATTACAACAATTTATTTGACCTCTGTCTCAATTTCAAAACCCTATCTATCACTCAAACTCTCGCTTCTCACTCAATTCTCAATCATCCCAGTCAAACCTTTTCCATTACATTTTCTTCTCTTTTATGAGTCAAATCCTATTCTAACTGCACTAACAACTCGATCTCTATTTTAATCAATCTAACAATTAAATATTTATTCTTAAGCTCTATTACACACCTATGCTAACAAATTATCCCTTAGTCTAAAATAATACAATTTTCTAATTATTACAATAAGGAAGTAAAGATCATTTTCGAGATATCCAACCCTCTCTACCAAAACTGACTTTTGACCACTCAAGTCAATGAAATTCAACTTATTTAGCCACAACATGTGAGCGAACCATCACATTACTGGCTAAGTCCAGATGCTCCTGCATCAGACTCCCGGGGAAGAAAAGAATCATTCTTTAGACTTTCAGGGTTTGCCCCATACTTCTACAACTCTGATGTTGTCAACCAACTAGCATCCTCCACTGGCTGTCCTTTCCATTTGAGTAGATATTGAAAATAAACCTGTCCTCTGGTTCTTTTGGATACTCTTTTCTCTAAAACAACTTCCACCTCTTTCTTAATCGTCTTTGGCATTTTTTCTTCCTAGTTCAAAGTTTGAACTTCATCTTCTGTAGTTTCCTTCTATAGCTTTGTCTCTGTCTCTTTGTATGGATACAAATCTGCAACATTGAAGATAGGTGATATTCCAATTCCTTCTAGTAATTCAATATCACAAGCATTAGTTGAAAACTTTCTTACAATTCTACATGGTCCTATCTTTTTCATTTTTAGTTTATTGTAAGTCCTAGCAAGAAATCTTTCTTTTCTCAAATACACCATCACTAAATATCCTACTTGGAATTATTTCTCTCTTCTTTTCATATCAACTATCTATTTGTATTTTCCACTGCTTTCTACAATCTGCCTTTGACATCTTGTTGCAGTATCTGCATCTGCTTTGCAAACTCTCCAGCATTTGCACTTCTTTTTTCCTACTTACCCAAATTTCTGAGCTCATACACACCTCTTGGATTCATCCCAAAAACAATTTGAAATGGACTCATTCCAGTACTTTGATTTGGAGTGTCATTATAAGAAAACTCAGCCTGAGCTAGTGCTAATTCCCACTGCTTAGGATTTTGATACACTAAACTTCTCAATATGTTCCCCAAGCTTCTATTTACCACTTCGGTCTATCCATGTGTTTGAGGATGGTATGCTGAACTGAAACTGAGGTTAGCACCTAGTTTCTTCCAAAGAGTTCTCTAGAAATTCCCTACAAACTTTGTATCTCTATCAGACACAATACTTACAGGCAATCCATGCAATCTTACAATTTCTGAAAAAAAATAGATTAGCAATATGTGTTACATCACTAGTCTTCTTACATGCAATGAAATGTGCCATCATGGAAAATCTATCTACCACAACATAAATGGAATCATTCCCCCTTTGAGTTTTAGGTAACCCTAAAACAAAATCCATGCTAATTGCATCCCATGGCCGGTCTGGTATTGGCAATGGTTGGTACAATCCTATATTCTGGCTTCTCCCTTTAGCATGCTGACATATCTTGTACTTCTCAACAAATCTCTTAACATTAGTCAGCATCTTTGGCCAATAGTAAAAAGCATTTACCTGAGCAAAGGTTTTGTCTTGTCCAAAGTGACCAGATAATCCTCCACTGTGTTTCTCCTTTATTATGTTTTCCCTCATAGAACATTTGGGAATGCACAACTTGTTGCCTTTAAACAATAAACCTCCTTGGATAAGATAATCTAATCACTGACTTCTATTATGAACTACTGGATTTTGTACTGCTACATAAATATCTTTGAAATTTGCCTCATCTTTATACATATCAACCATTTCTTCAAATCCTACAACACCAACTTTTAATTCTTGCATAATGAAATTTACCCTGATTAAAGCATCGACAACTTTTTTCAACTTACCACTTGTGTGTTTTATCACAAAAGTAAAGCTTTGCAAAAACTCTACCCACTTGGCATGTTTCTGGTTCAATTTTGGCTGGTCGTTTATGAACTGTAATGCATGATTGTCAGAATACAATATAAAATCCTTTGGTAGCAAATAATGCCTCCATTTTTTAAGGCTTGTACAATAGCATAAAATTATTTATCATAAGAAGAATATTTCTTCTTAGCTTCATTTAATTTATCACTAAAATATGTTATTGGTCTTTGTTCCTGACTCAAAATTGCTCCAATTGCAACTCCACTAGCATCTGTTTCAACTTGACATACTTTATCAAAATCAGGTAAAGCTAAAATTGGTTTCTCTGTGATTTTCCTTTTCAGCAACTTAAAATTCCTGTCTGCTACTTCTGTCCACTTGAATGGCTGATTAGTATCCTTGATTGTTTCAAGAATTGGTGCACAAATTTGGCTAAAACTTCTGATAAATTTCCTATAAAAACTTGCAAGACCATGAAAACTTCTTACCTCAAATATATTCCTTGGAATAAGCCAATTCCAAATTGCTTGGAATTTCTCTGGATCCACTTTGAACCCTTCTTTAGAAACTACAAATCCAAGTAAATTAATTCTTCTTTCATGAAACTACATTTCTTTAGATTTATCAATAATTTCTCTTTCTGCAGAGTTTTTCGAACCAATTTAAGATGCTCTAGATGTTCTTCTTTACTTCTACTAAAAACTAGAATATCATCAAGATAAACAGTGACAAACTTGCCTGCATATTAATTCAAGAATTCATTCATCAGTCTCATGAATGTGCTAGGTGCATTAGTGAGTCGAAAAGGCATCACTAACCACTCATACAACCCACTGTTTGTTTTAAATGCAGTCTTCCATTCATCTCCTTCTCTAATTCTTATTTGATGATATCCACTCTTCAGATCTATTTTAGTAAAATACTTTGACCCACTCAAACAATCCATCAAATCATCCATGCATGGTAAAGGAAACCTATACCTGATAGTGATCTTGTTTATGGCTCTCGAATCTGTATACATACACCATTCACCTTCTTTCTTTGGACTGAGTACTATTTGTACAACACATGGACTAAGACTCTCTCTGATTAGTCCCTTATTCATCAGTTCTTGCACTTGTCTTCCAACTTTTGCATTCTCTTGAGGAGTTAATATGTATGCTGCTTTGTTTGGAAAACATTCTCCTCGTATTAGGTTATTATGATGACTAATACTCCTGATTTGTGGCAATGCATTTGGCAACTCATCCACAATAATATCAGCAAAATCATTCAACAGAATTTTGATTTCTTCAGGTAAATCATCTAAGTTTGTGGAAGTTAATATTACCTTAGGTCTCTCTATGACAACAAAATGTATTCCTTCACCTTTTCCAACCTCTTGCAACAACTCCTTTCCACCCATCAACATAACATTGTTGCAGGTTCTCCTTTGTTAGCTTCATCCTTCAATGGCAACAATGTATGATTATTTCCATCCTTCTCCAGAGTATAAGTATTTTTCCTCCCAACATGAAAAACTTTCCAATCAAACTGCCAAGGTCTTCCCAACAATACATGGCATACATCCATTGGCATTACATCACACAATATCACATCTTTATAAGTACCAATCTATATCTCTACCTTGCATTATTCTGTCACAATAATCTGATGTACTTTCTGCAACCATGACACTTTGTAAGGAGTAGGGTGTACTGTCTTCACTAATCCTAGCTTGTCCACCATCTCTGTAGAAACAAGGTTATCAATGCTTCCACTGTCAATTATCACTTTACAACATTTACCTTTGGATTTGCATGTAGTTCTGAATAAGATCTTCCTTTGAGCTAGTTCTCTAGGCTCTTTCTCCACTTTAACCAATACCCTTTTTAACAACAGGGATTCTCCTACTTCAGGCGATTCTTCCTTGTCTGTAATTTGAGGTTTTTATTCCTTTGCCTCAGCCACATTCACATTCCTCTGACATGTTGTTTTATTATGAGAACAGTCCCATGATCCATGTCCCCATTCTCCACACATGTAACACCAAATATATTTTTCTTGACCTCTTCCTCTAGGTGCAAATCTTCCTCTATTAAAATCTCCTCTTTGTGATGGTCTACTATTTGAACTTCCTACTTCACTCTGATGTTACCAAAACCTTGGTCTGGTAACTCCTCTACCTCTTACTGTACTTTTCCCTCTATTCCTCTGATTTTTTTTCCTCAACATCTTCTCTTCTGCCTTCGAACCTGCTTGATAGGCATCTTCAATGGTCTTCAGACTCAACAAGTTGATCTCATCCTGTATGTCATATCTTAAGCCATTGATATATCTGGCTATCTTCTCCATGTCATCCTCTGCATGTCCTGCTCTAATACTCAATCTATAAAACTCTTCTGTATATTCTTTAATAGAATTTCTTTTTTGCCTTAAATTCTGTAACTATTTGAAAAGATTTAACTGATAATCTTTTGGCATAAATTTAGCTTTCATTTTGCTCACCATTTTGGCCCATTGCTTGATCTTGGACTTTCCTTTTCTTGTTTTGGATGTTTGTATCTCATCCCACCAAATAGTTGCATGACCCTTCAATTTGGTAACTGCAAATTTCACCTTTTTTTTGTCATCAACCTCCTCATAGTCAAAATATTTGTCCAATGAACTGATCCAATCCATCAACTCTTCTACATTGAGACTCCCTTCATACACAAGAATTTCCACCTTTGGTTTTCCACCTACTTTAACCAACATCTTGATAACTTTGGTAGTTTCATTTTCCTCCTCTTCTTATTCCTTAAAAGATTCTTCTGCAACACTGACAACTCTTTCATCAGGTGCTCTCCTCTGAGCAGTCTCCATTGTGTCCATACTTGTAAGCAGACTTCGGATCTCCTCTAGCAGAACTGCATTTGCTTCAGGTCTTCCCCGACTTATGCCAACTCCCCTCTTCGGTGGCATGTTTATTGAATTTAAACTCAATCTCTGTGCTCTAATACCAGAATGACACAGGAGGTTGATCAAAATAAGGTGGTAGTCTTAAAAATAGACTATTGGTTAATTTATAACCAATCAGATGTGTTCAAGCAGATTCTATACGTGGCTTACTTTATCATGAGGGTCCCGTTTTTCCCTAAACACGTTGGTCCCACGTTGACTTTCCCTTTTTAAACAGGTGCTTCAATCTACATCGTTGATCTCCTCTCTCTAGATCTAACGATCATCACTCACTCTGATCACTAACTAGCCCTTTGATTTTCTACCGTCGATCTGTCCGTCCGATCCAACGGTTATCGCGTGATTTCACTTGGATTCAAGCACGGTCTTTATCACTTCAAAGGCACGTGAAAAAGCGATTTTTCTCTCTCCTCCGGTTGCGACGTGTCAAGTGCTCAAGCTAAGCATGCATACTTGGAATATTACCGCTTACCACTTGAAAGGCACATTAAATACATGCTTCCCACTTTTCCAATACAACCCATGTGCATTAAATCAAACTTTAATAAAACGCTTAATAAATGTTTAGTGCTTAATTCCAAGACTACCCATTAACACTAAATGACCGCGATTAATGATAAACACATAAATGTTGAGATTTACAATTAAAGTGTGAAAACAGAGGAAATACCTGGTTAAGTTTCAGAACACAGATACACAGATGTAAACGATATTCTGCACCAGGATTAACACATAGTTGCACACTGAATCAATTTATTCAACATAATAGAAGTTACAGAGTCTTGGCCCTCTCGACTCAATTATAGTAATTTATGTGACCTCTGTGTCAATCTCAAAACCCTATCTATCACTCAAACTCTCGCTTCTCACTCAATTCTCAATCATCTCAGTCAAACCTTTTCCATTACATTTTATTCTCTTTTATGAGTCAAATCCTATTCTAACTGCACTAACAACTCGATCTCTATTTTAATCAATGTAACAATCAAATCTCCATTCTTAAGCTCTATTATACACCTATGCTAACAACTTATCCCTTAGTCTAAAATAGTACAAATATTAAATTAGTATAATCTAATTATAATGTGGAAACTATAATCCTTAGTGAAAATAAAGACTAATAAAAACACTAAAAACTATAAACACAATAATTATAAAATAATTTATTATATAAATAAATATTACATAGCGCTATAAATATGATCTTTATAATCCTTAATATAAATAAGGACTAAAAAACATCACTAAAAACTATAAGCACAATGCTTATATAATAGTTTATTACATGAATAAACATATATTTTCCACATGGATTTTTTTTTTTAATATGGTTATGAAATTGAATAAATTAATATAATCTAATTATAATGTGGAAACTATAATCCTTAGTGAAAATAAAGACTAATAAAAACACTAAAAACTATAAACACAGTAATTATAAAATATTATTTATTATATAAATAAAATATTACATAGAGCTATAAATATGATCTTTATAATCCTTAATATAAATAAGGACTAAAAAACATCACTAAAAATTATAAGCACAATGTTATAGAATAGTTTATTACATGAATAAATATTATATAGAGCTATATATACTAGTTTAGATCCATCTTAACTCTAGATCTATCTAGCATTGAGAGGGATTGAATCTCTTTTCACTCTAAAAGAGGTTTGCAGCTCAAGGGATTTGATTCCTTCAATGTAGGGTTATAATCTCTAATTTCAAGCTTTTGTGATCCATCTTGTTTGAGATTGATCTTCCAGATTAATCACATTATCAATTTGTTGGAAACATTTCGAACCAACTACCATTCTTCATCCTCAAGACAAATATGAAAATTCCAATATAAAATTAGGTTAGGTTACATAATATTTAGTATAATATGAACATTGACCAAAAAACTAATAATGTGATTAACTTGGAAGATCAATCTCCAAAAAAATATTTGATCCCTCTCGACGCTTGATAGATTCAGAGTTAAGATGGATATAGGTTGGTTTAATTATTAATTTATAGTTTTTTATAATTAATTAATATAATTATAATTATTAATAATTATATTTTTATGTTAATTTTTTATTTTATTTTACCTAATAATTAATTATTTATTTTTATTTCTAATTTTAATTTTAATTTTATGTAATTTGGCTAAGTGATAATGTTTAACATGATAGGACATGACAAGACATTACAACATCTCTTCCATTTTGAGTTGGAAAGCACATCTCAACATAATAACCTTTACAAGCCTAGATCCATCTTAACTCTGGATCTAACAAATGTCGAGATGGATCTGTTGATAAATCTAGGGGCGATTAGATTAGTTGATTTTTCTTACATTGATAATTGCTTGTGATATATTTTTACTTTACTTGATTAACTTCTTCTTTCACTTGATTATTATTAGTGTTCTTTACCATCAAACAACTACCAAACAATAAAATCAATGAGATAATGGGACCCAAGATGTAGGTGATTAGACAGGGCCAAAACCTCTCCAACTGAGGGGAAAACCCACAAGAATTCTTCCCTTCTTATAAAACTTCAATTGACGAATTACAAGAACTATGACCCTTCACCAAGGCCCTCCAGGACCAAGTCAAACCATTCTTCCAATAACTTCTACAATTTCGAATTACCCAATAGATTCTTTTGGCACCTCAAATTTCCTAGAAAATCCTTCTGCAACTTTGACCTTCACAACAAATTCTTCTACAACTTTGACCTACCCAACAATTTCTTCTGTCCAACAAATGTAGAAACCCTAACACGACAGAGAGAGAGGGCCGAAAACTTTGATCTAGTTCTTCTCCTTCTTTCTTATCCATTTTTAGCTTCTACCTTGAGAAGATCGAACTTGCTTAAGTGTGTCTCCAAATGAGGTCAAGTTCCTTCTTATTTATAGGTTTGTGAGGGGTACAAATTGTTATCTTCAGGCCGACTTGTATCTTCATGTAGGCCGATTTGATCTTTGCACCATGACGAGGTCTTGGAGGGCCTTTTGACTCTATTTTGACTCAAATAAATTTTATTTACAATATTTAACATGCCCAAATGGGTCTTCAATACATCACAATAACTCAATTGACTCTATGACAGACCTAGAAGCACTCAATTGGTGCTTGACCTAAAAAATAAATTTCCCTTGAGCATGAAACCCATGCCTCAAGAATAACAATAATAAATTTATTTTTCTCTTTTCATTAAACACACAAAATCATGATTACATATGTCGTTATGAAGATTGAAACTAGTTATATATTTCAAAACTCCCTCTTAACTAGGGAGGCATTCATAATCCATACAAGGTACTTAGACATTCTCAATCTGAAGAATTGTCATAAGAAAAGTTGGGTTGGTAACCCATATATATAGCATCATATCATCCAACATGATCACCTAAGAGGGCCTTGACTAACAACTCTATATCTCCACAAGATTAGATCACAATGTTAGTGAGACCAATGATTTATAGACAACTCCATCATTGTCTCTTAAGGAACATACCCCACCCAGGTGTTCACAGGGTATGTCCTTTAAGGATATTCTTATCTTGGATTCCCAGACCTCAAAGAATATTGGTCCTCTACTACTACTCTTATCTTGGATGCCCTACCACATCCTCAAAGAGTGTCGGATTCCAAATGCTTACCCAATCCTCCATTATTTATTCCAAAGTGAAGACAAAAATGATGTGTCTATCTCTCCCTCTCAACTAGGGAGGATATAACCATTCCTATGAAGGAATGTACCTATTCCCATAAAAGGAATGTACTCAAGATCCCTCTCAACTAGGGATTTCTCCAATATCCCTCTTAGCTAGGGATTTTCTTCCAAGTTTCTTCTTAATCACAAACTTGTTTCCAAGCTCCCTCTTACCTAGGGACCTATTTCCTGAAACAAATATCTCTTCTTAGGTGGATATCATGGGACCTTCAACTAATTGTATATCTCCTCCATTTGATGTCATGAATTTCTTCTTCATCTTTATGGAGCCTTCATATTTTGAGACTTCTTCGTAGGGAATCAACCATCCATCACTTTCCTGCATGAGTCATGTCAGTTAGGTCATCATTCTCTTCATTGGAAAGTCATTTTCTACTCCACATTTGGCTTTCCTTCATACAATTACCTCTCCCACATCGTGTTTTTCTTTAGGATCTTCCATCCCATTACATGGGTGCTAGTTGTAGGTGACATCCACAACTCTTTTTCTGGTAGCCCTGCATTAACCCATCCAAATGTTGTTCAAAAATAAAATTGAACATCAAATGAAAGTTACCTTTTGTGATGGCACTTCATCATGACATCTTCTTGTAGCAACATCAACATCCTACATACATTAACACATCTCCAAGATATTCAATAGCAAGGGTCTCCTTTATTTCTAGACTTCATCAGAGTCTTCATACCTTTTCCATGGAGATGTCATGGTCAATTCTCCTAGTCATCAGATGTTGATTTCCTATTCTACGTGCTCATAGTTGCATCTTTCCCAATCACTTCTTTCTTTGTTCACATATTTCTTCCCAGGGACTTTCATCCATAGTTCCTTCATTTTTGTCAACCACCTCATATTCCATATGAAGACATATTATGTTGATTTCATTTAGTTATTAGTGAACTATGCCCTCATGCATCTTTCCAATGAAAGAGATCCCTTTTCTTCCATCATGCTCACGAGGTAGAGTATTCATCCATGATATCTGAAACTATATGATGACATGAATCAATCTTATCAAATACATACATACATACCTTATTTCTTCTTTTTGGTCATCTAGACTTCCTTTGGAATCTTCCTTGATTGAGATTACTTCAACCATCTTGACGTGTTGCACTTATTTGTCATGATACCATCATCCCATGAATCCCATATAAGATGGAATTCTCAATGAGACACTTTATTTTTCCAAGAGAGGTGAACCTTTCAATGAAGATTCCAGGGGATAATGATTATCCTCATCTTGTAAATGCTCCTTCATAATGATTAAGATACATGATGAGTTTTTTCTATGCTAGATGGATTTTGTTTTCAGATAATTACAACTTATGATTTCAATGAGGTTACTAAGAAATACTTCCTTTCTATGATGACTGCTACAATCATCTAGACTTCTACATCAGTGATCCTTCAAGCTTTTCTAATGAGCTCTTGTTTTAGAAATATGCTACTAATATTATGCCATCTTCTACTAATATGCATTTAGTCATAATGATTCTCATCTTGACTACCACGGTAGAGGTATTTTCACCTCCTAATTCTACTTTTTATGCATTTGAGGAACCATAATAGTGAAGATCTATCCCTTCAAATTTATTCTCTTTAGCTTCTTCCACTTCTTTGGTGATATGAGATTTATTTATTTCTTTCCTCCTGTTGTCCTTCTTGAATTTTGAACAATCTCTCTTGTGATGCCCATAATTCTGACAGCCATAGCATTAGATTTTCGCCATATTCTTCTTCCTTTTCTGAGGATGAAATTTCCCAAACTTTCCTTTTCTCTTCACAATGGTAGCATGTTCTTGAGTTTGCTTGTTTGATCCTACATCACTTTTTTACTTCAACTGATTTCTTCAATTTTGCATATTTCCCATAGTTCATTGAACGGATTAGATTCCTTATTACTATAGATACTTGATGTAGAGTTACCCCATCCTCCAATAGTGCATTGAGCACTAAACTAATCATTCTTGTCATTATTTCTCCTAACTCTTGTAATTGGTCCCTTATTTCCGATACCCTCATAAATTACGAGGCTATTCCTTCTTCCTATGATATCTTCATCTTGTAGAGTTCTTGTCTTAATGATATCACTACTCCTGTAGTGCTTATGAAGAACAAGTCTACAAGTTTTGTCATAGATGTCTTTTGACTTTTCCAATTTTGCTACATAAGAATTCTTTTGAGCCCTTATTTCCCTTTTCATGAATTTAGCTAAAACTTGAGCTTCTTCCTTTTGAGGCTTAGTGAAAACACTCTTAACATCCTCAATGACTTCATTTTCTACGAGGATCAAACCTATTCTATTCTTCCATGCAAGCAAGTTTGACGACCAAACCAATTCATTGCTCTCCTTGCAAAATGAAGCCATTTTGATAGATTCAAAGATAGATATAAAGATACTTACTTGTGAAGTGAAGACTCTCCTTGATGTTAATATCTTCAACTTGACACCTTGATTTTGATGATGATAGAAGATATATTCCTTCAAAAGTTATCCTTCAATGAGAGGGAGATCACCTTGATTCCTTGATGATGATGATTATGCTTCTTCTTGCTTCTCTAGAATGTAGATACTTTTAGATGCTTCAATGTGTAGTTATTCTATGGATGAGCTAGGGATTTTAGGTCTTCTTACAACTTCAAATTTCGGCCCTTCTTCATATTTTTGGCTTGCTATTGCAGGATTGTAATTTCAGCTTCTCCTACAAAAATCCTAGGTCACACATTTGGCTAGAATATGGACATATTTTCCTCCTTTTGACTTCACTTGACCTTGACTCCTTATCTTGACAATTCGACTTGATAAATAGTAATTATTTAACAAAAAAAAATGGCTCCTTTGGGTGACTGCGATTTTTAGCTTCCACTGTTGTAGGATGTTGCCCTAACTTTCACAGGTATGGAGAAGATTTAGCCCAAAAAAATTATAAAAAAATGCTTCGCTTCTCCCTTCTACCTTCCCTAGGTATTAGGCTTATTTTTCTTTCTTATTCGAACTTCTTGATTCTTCTTAGATTCTTTTATAGAGCTTCGACCCTTGAGTGTCCTTATTTAAGTTGCGTTTCCTTGTCTTGTCACCTTAGCTCTCAAACCATGTTGAGAAATATAGGGGCAACTAGATTAGGTGATTTCTTTTACATTGATAACTGCTTGTGATATATTTTTACTTTACTTGATTATCTTCTTATTTTACTTGATTATTATTAGTGTTCTGTATCATTAAACAACTACCAAACAATATAATCAATTATACAATATGCCACAAGATGTAAGTGATCATCAAGAGCCAAAACCTCTCCAACTGAGAGGAAAACCCATAAGAATTGTTCTCTTCTTGTAGAACTTCAATTGATGAATTCCAAGACCTATGGCCCTTGAACAAGACCCGACAAGACCAAGTCAAACCATTATTCCAAAAACTCTGCAATTTCGACTTACCCAACAGATTCTTTTGGCTCTTCAACTTGCCCAACAAATTCTTTTGCAATTTTGACCTTTACAACAAATTCTTTTGCAACTTCGACCTACCCAGCAAATTCTTCTACAACTTTGACCTGCCCA
>APFE030572906.1:40814-60819 GCA_000404065.3 Pinus taeda
TGCCACATGTCTACCACACTAGGCTAGAGAGTGCCTTTTGGTGCAATTAAATATGTAATTTATAACTTATATTCACCCATATTAATTAACTAAATCACATAACACCAATTATCACCTCAAAAAATTAGATACACTTAAATAATTCTATTATAAATATTTCACTCAATTAAATATCATTTTATTTGTTTATAAAGCTTTAATTTACAATGAGATAGGTTCAATAACCTTTTTTTAAAAGTATATTAGGGTTCAACATTTTGTTTTCAACCATCAAACCAGATATGTATTAAAAATAGTGTGTGGTGTATTTAACATAAGTGATTATTGATATACACAATCCACCACAACAATAATGTCTCCTTCCACCATGTGGTTGTGCGAGTAATACTTCAAATATAGAACAACAATGGATCCATTCAAATTAAAACTACCGATAATTATCATAAAAGGGATCAGACCATCTGGTCCGTTTAAAACTGCATGGAGGAGCATAAGATGAAGGATGGCAGAGATGGATTAGATTTCTCAACTGATTCTAGATTAAAACAGGGATTGACATCATTGTAAGGGTTACCAACTTTTGAAATGATGAGAGACATCAAACATGGATTATAGATAAACAATATAGGGTAATGCTCCCACTTCAGTACATTCTTGCTAATCACAACTTTCCATTTTCAATATATTTCTGATCCTAATTGGCTAAAAATTTGGAATTTTAGCCATGTATGAGTTGACAACTTGACCAAGGAAAACAATTTATGAGGCAGAGAGGAACCTACACTTCCTAGCACAAACAGAGAACAAACAACACAAAAGAATACACAACAATTTATTTACACAATTATAAAATGTATTTCAAAAAACATGATTCACATGAAATACACAATCTGCTAAAAGAATTCTATGAACATGCAGATATGTATTAAAAATAGTGTGTGGTGTATTTAACATAAGTGATTATTGATATACACAATCCACCACAACAATAATGTCTCCTTCCACCATGTGGTTGTGCGAGTAATACTTCAAATATAGAACAACAATGGATCCATTCAAATTAAAACTACCGATAATTATCATAAAAGGGATCAGGCCATCTGGTCCGTTTAAAACTGCATGGAGGAGCATAAGATGAAGGATGACAGAGATGGATTAGATTTCTCAACTGATTCTAGATTAAAACAGGGATTGACATCATTGTAAGGGTTACCAACATTTGAAATGATGAGAGACATCAAACATGGATTATAGATAAACAATCTAGGGTAATGCTCCCACTTCAATACATTCTTGCTAATCAAAACTTTCCATTTTCAATATATTTCTGATCCTAATTGGCTAAAAATTTGGAATTTTAACCATGTATGAGTTGACAACTTGACCAAGGAAAACAATTTATGAGGCAGAGAGGAACCTACACTTCCTAGCACAAACAGAGAACAAACAACACAAAAGAATACACAACAATTTATTTACACAATTATAAAATGTATTTCAAAAAACATGATTCACATGAAATACACAATCTGCTAAAATAATTCTATGAACATGCAGATATGTATTAAAAATAGTGTGTGGTGTATTTAACATAAGTGATTATTGATATACACAATCCACCACAACAATAATGTCTCCTTCCACCATGTGGTTGTGCGAGTAATACTTCAAATATAGAACAACAATGGATCCATTCAAATTAAAACTACCGATAATTATCATAAAAGGGATTAGGCCATCTGGTCCGTTTAAAACTGCATGGAGGAGCATAAGATGAAGGATGACAGAGATGGATTAGATTTCTCAACTGATTCTAGATTAAAACAGGGATTGACATCATTGTAAGGGTTACCAACATTTGAAATGATGAGAGACATCAAACATGGATTATAGATAAGCAATCTAGGGTAATGCTCCCACTTCAGTACATTCTTGCTAATCACAACTTTCCATTTTCAATATATTTCTGATCCTAATTGGCTAAAAGTTTGGAATTTTAGCCATGTATGAGTTGACAACTTGACCAAGGGAAACAATTTATGAGGCAGAGAGGAACCTACACTTCCTAGCACAAACAGAGAACAAACAACACAAAAGAATACACAACAATTTATTTACACAATTATAAAATGTATTTCAAAAAACATGATTCACATGAAATACACAATCTGCTAAAAGAACTCTATGAACATGTTAATGACGTGGAAAATTGACTCTTAGACAAATTTGTTCCTGTTCATGCTAAGGAAAATTGATGCTCGGATAAAATCACTCTTTGGATTTTCTCTTTATATATAAATTTCACACAAAAGGATTCAAATCTCAACTTCTAGGCAGAAAATTGATGCTTGGTTACTTTTAATGGTGGAAAATTCATTGGAATTTTATGCCTTTAAACAGGCTACATTAGTGAAGAGTACCATGGGAAAAACCAAGGATTGTCAATACCTAGAGTCAAAATGTTTACATAACACAAAAACCCCAACTGTAAATTGACTAATTTACCTCAAAATAAAGATTATTTTATTTTATTTTTATGTAATTTGACCAATTCAAAATGTTAAATAAGAAAGAAGATGGCATTACAACATCTCTTCCATACTTGGCTAGAGAGTGCCTCTTGGCGCAATAAAATGATGAAGTTTTTGTAAAATCACTTTGCAAGTATTTTTCATGGAAAAATAATTTTGATTCATCAAAGAGGAAAAAAATACATTTTATATCTGTGAAAAGCGCATTTGAGGAAGAATTGTTGTCCAATGGCCATGGAAAAAACCATACATTCAAACTGAAACCCTAGGGGTCGAAAACCATAAGCCATAGATTTGTAAAAATAAAACCATGGGAACACAGTTCCGTCAAAGAAAACCCCCAAAAGGGGTGCCAAACTAATCCAAATATAGGCGACATACATTACAAAATGGGTTAAAAAACTCCAATCGAGAAAATTATAAGAAGAAGAGGCTCAAAGGCTTGTCGTTGAATCCCATAAGGGGAATAATATAGGGAGAAACCCTAGACAAAGTAAGGAAGGGACCCTGAAGGCCAAACAACCAAACAAAAACCACGAGGCACAAAGAAAAAATGGTAGAGACTTCGAAACCAACAACGAGGGTGATGACAAGAACCCCCAATGACATGAAATGGGCAACAAAACCTAGCATGAAAATAAAATGATGCCCCCTGAAATGGGAACATAAGCTCCACATGGGAAAAACATCGATGCACTGGTGACAACACAAAAACCACCCTGCCCAGGAACTCATAGAAAGATACCCATAGAAATTTGCTCCACCTGAAATGAAAAACACTGCGATGAGAAGGACAAGGGAAGACACAAAGGCACAGACCAAGGCTAAGGTGACAAGGGTTCGACTGCCTTCCCCCTCCCCCTCAACTCAGGCCTCTCAAATTTCCCTATTTAGTCATTGCTATGCAAAAATATAAAAAATATGTCCATTTTTTCATCGTAAAGTTTAACGAAACAAAATATGTCTTATAATCTAATATGTTTTAAGATATCAAAAAAACAAATTAGAAAATTGCATTTATGATGTCATAAATATACAAGTTTGAAAGATTATATGAGAATGCAGGTTGAAGAAAGTAAAGGTTTTACTTATTGTAACAATAGCCATGCGGTGGCATGTCACTACTTATTTGTATACATGAACTGTGTGCATATGGTTTATACTTTATTTGAAGCAAGAAAACTTCATTGAAATTTTATTTGTTTAAATCCCACCAATTTCTTTGCAGCAATGAAACATGTTCACCCTCCCACTAAAAATTTTCAATTCAAATGGAGATTAAGTCTAAAATTTCATTAACTCATAAATTTCCGCCATGAATGGATTCAAAGCTCTAAGTTGTAAGTATTTTAGCTCTTTCTTCTAGAACACCCGCCTAGGAGAGTTTGAAATATTTCTTCAAAAATAGTGAAATTTATAACCTCATATAGATATTAAATCTTTGTGGAAATTAAGAAGAGAGAGGTTCGATGGACATGCCTTGGGAGAGTTCAAAATATTTCTTCAAACATAGTGAAATTATAACCTTAGATAGATATTAAATCTTTGTGGAGATTAAGAAGAGGGAGTTTGATAGGATTTCTTAATTAGATTAAGCTTTAATATTACCTTAAGAGAGTCAGTGTTGATATACGAATTTGAATTGGATTTTGATATCATGAATAGTTGTTTCCTTTTCCAAGTTTGTGCGTCAGCTTGAAAATGAAAAATTTAAATTGAATATTTAAGAGCAAAGAACCTCGAAATTCCATTAAATTTGAATATTTATGGCGATTTTCATCTGTAAATTGTAAGAATTACTTCTAGTAACACACATAAGACGTCATTGAGATATTTTTTCAAATAACTTAAAGTTTATGAGCGATATTAAATCGTGTGAAAATTATTGGCAATATGCTATTTTTACGGGATTATGATTCCATAACAATATTACCCTAAAGAGTTTTAGAATTCAGAGCTTCAAACATATGTTGTGATCTTATGAGCTTGAATTGGCTCTCAATGAGATGAAATCTTTATTTTTCGTTTTCCATTTATTTTGCAGCGAGTTGAAATGCACAATTTTAAGTTTGTTCATTAGATCTTTAAAATATTTTAAACTTGGAAGTACATTAAATTTGATTCTTTAACCTAAGTGTTCCATGAAAGCTGATGTCAAGAATAATCCATTCTAGAATGAAAATAGTAATATGTCAAAACTCTATTCAAATGCCCACCTATAATAATAATAATATGATTTAATGCTCCACTAATCTATTTTCTAAGGTTGGGTATGGGACAATGTAGATCATCAAGTACAATCATTGAAAGTTGTGTCTACATCATCACAATAGAGTAAGGAAGTCATATTTATCAGACTTAACAATAGCTTTGGAAGAAACCATGATTGGATTTCCCTCAAGGTGAAGCATAATATTACCTAAAATCTCCAGTACCATTTTATTGAATTCACTCTACTTCAACACTCCACCCTCATCTGCTTCCACCATTTTAAATTTTTAGAAACAACTCAATCCATTTGTATTCCCCTAGGTATATACATTCAAAATCGATTCATAGCGAAAAACAAACATATAAATTAAATGATATTGACCTGTTCAACAACCATAAAGGAACATAGAAATTAATTAAATGATATTGACCTATTCAACTACTCCCAATGTTGGTAAGCCAATAGTTGGGCCTATCATTTCAAATGCAATAAGAAGGTACTCTCTAGGCAAAGTTGCCCGAGGGTCCTTGGGCAATGATTTCCATGTCATCTGCAAAGCCTCAACACCCAACAAAAAAAACACAGTTAATCTGCAGACTGTAGCTGAGGTAAGTTCACTGGTTACATCATATGTCGTAAATGACATTAGAATTATTGGTTGTGGCAAAATTACTCACCTTATCTACCGCATCTTTCTTCTTGACAAACTTTTGTATCGATTTATCATTGTAAATATTTTGGATATGTGCCACTTGTTAGCACTCTGTAGTTTTCCTAGGCTGAAGAGGAAACTGCAGAGGTAACCACAAACCACTTTTAAAGCTAGGATCTAGCCCTTCCAGCTTCAGAGAGGGCTCTCTCTGTATGATTTTTAATTTTACTTTTTAGATCTTATGCTAGATATGAAAGGTCAAGGTAGGTTTTTTTTAAATTTTGGTTGTAGAATGAAAGAAAAGTCCATTGGGCATGGAGTCATAAAAATCTTCAGTAAGCTATCACAAATAAATAGAGTAGATGAAACAGGGCGAGGTAGGCAAACTCTTAGATCTCATGAATTATGTGTGGTATGAATAAGATGAATAAGAAGTAAGATTCAATTAAATATAAAGCATACTTAAATGAATTTTATATTTAATGTTAGAAGGAAAATATTAAAATTGTTTAACAAGCCAGAGGAAAGTACTATAAATAAATTCATCTCTTAATCTTCTTATAACAACTAGGAAAGAACACCCATGTAAAAACTTAGAAGGAAAAACACATTATCAAAGAAGAAAATATCACCATTTATTTGCCACAAGAATCCTGAAACAATACTGCCTTTGTATTTCTGAAATTGATTACTTCAAAATATAGTTCATTGCTTACAATCAAAGAAATATCTTCTCTTTTGCATAATCCGACCCTTTCTAAATCGTTTTACAAAATACTTGTAGAGTTTCTTTTGAGCTAATTCAGATCTCAAAACAAATTAATTACAAAATAATATCTACAAGAAGATGTAAATATTTCAAAAATTAAACTAAGTAATAGGAAATTTGGACTAATTCAGATGTTTTATTCACACTTTGAGGAGAATTGTTGCTGAATGTAGCTACATTTCGGCTTCTTCTGTTTTCCTGCTCTCTAATTTGTAGAATTTCTATTTAACCTTATTCAATGAACTCCAACAATTTGTCTCACCACCCTTCACTAGGAATGGATAAATTTACAATACTCTGAAATCTCTCATCTACTTCTATATATGTTTGAAAAGTTGGTTTGTTTAGAAATATATGATGGGTTTCAAACTGAACAAAGAGATCATATTACAGTCCTTCCATGAAAGCTTCTCCACTTATTGTTCCTCTTACTTTAGTGAACTTTGATGTGTCTGCATCTATATTACACAATTGATCTTGATATTTTTCTAATGGAATTAATTTTCCATTAGAAGCTCATAGGGTTGGGAGTCCTTTATCCTGCAATAAACCAATTTTTTTGTTAAATATTTTCACTTGAAGTTATAATTATTTTCATTTTTTCTCAAACTATATCATGAGGTTCTTCTTTGTTAGGAATCTCTTCACTTCCATGACTGTGCATGTTTTTCCTTGAACGTGGAGTTCTTCAAGCTCCTCCTTAGTTTTGGAATTTAGCATTTTAATAATTATGTGTGCTTCTGCTGGTCTGTGTTGAATCTCAATCTTTGTTTGCTGAACTGTTGTCCCAACGTTCTGCACTAGTTTCTACTGCTCAAATATGATATGAATCGATGACCATAACTTTGTAATATTTGCATTTATATTATTCCATATGCTTCGCTTGGCCTCTACCAACATTTGAGCTGTTAAAGAATGATCCTCATATTTTTCAATCTACTGAGTTAGTTTGAAGTTTCTCTGCACCTCTGCTAGATATGCATTATCATCTTTGATTTTTTTCCTACATCTTTTTTAGTGCTTCCATTAACTTCTCGTTCTCCCTGTTTGTTAATGATAATTCTGCCAAAGCTCTCACTAGCTTTTCAGAAAAATATGCAGTGGATGGTTCTATTGTTTGTTGTACTTCCTGTTGTACTCATGTAACTATAGCTGCTTATTATTCATTTTCTTTTAACAGTGCTTCCATGTCCGCCTCCATTCTGAATTTGAATGTTCTGTTCAACTATTAATTTGAACAATTTTTCCTTTTCTATCTTCAGATTAATTATTTCTTTAGCCTGAGGGTCTTCATTTGTTGGAAGCTTGAGTTGTTTCCTTAGAGATTGAATATCTTCATCTTTATTTTTAATCATCTCGTCAACTTCTTTGATGTTACTAGGATCATATCCTAGTTTAATCACTAAATCTTCTAAAGCTTTGGTTCTAGTGTTTTTTGGACAAAGATGACATTCGCTCTATCTTTAGCTGTCAATGCATATTATTCAAAGAGGCCTACAAATTTGAGGCAGCCATGGATGAACTTGTTAGTGTTGAATAGATCATTTCACTTGCCTGTTTATGCAAATCAATTTGATCAATTGCATGAAACATTTTGGTGTCAAAAGAAAATACTGAGGCTTTGTAGTCTTTTGCACTTTTAGGGACTGGACCTGTAGGTTCTAAAAAGGCCAATTAGAATTGTCCCTTCTCTATATCAAGTGCAGACAACAACCTGCATTGAATAGTAGCAGTTTTCTTCCAAAACTCTGAATATGTTTTAGCCTTCAATTCTTCATTCTTCTTCTTGATCTCCCTCTATCTAGAAAAAATGTTTTGTTGTGTTGCAATCTGAGATATAGAAGACATAGGTGACTCTATTCTCTCCTTAACACATGGAAATGAAGTAGTGGGAATTCCTTTCAAAACCACTATGGCTTGCTCCTATGAGCCCTTTGCTTCTGAGGATTCCTCTTGAATATTATTATCTAAGCTTCACTTTTAGTGTCAGTATTAGGATTGGTCTTTGGATCTTTCTTTCTCCTCTTGAAAACACGAAAGTATGCAGCTTGAGATGCTTAATCTATAGGGGAAATACTTTCCCTTGGTTTTCTGATTTCTTTGTCCTTTGGAATAGGAGTTTGTAGAGATGTTTGACTGACAATTTTCTGTTCAGCCTCCTATTTTGTGTTCTCTGTCCACTGCTATTGACAACGTTAATCCTCTCTGTAGCAGATACAATCCCTCTAGCCCAATGAGTGGGTATAGCAACTGAAGTGACAATCAACTAGACATCTTCCTAGGTTACAAATGAAAAGAAGAACGAAGGAGATGGCCTACTTCGTTCTGATGCTATTCCAATTTCCTTTGTTGAGGAATTCGAACCATTTGTGTCATGGGTTTGTTCTTCAACTTCTCTCAGTGTTTATGCACATGTACAAGTGATCAAGACACAACAAGGCATGCCAAAAAAAATATCAAATCCAATATCAACCTACTTAATTGATCAATGAATGTCAAGCTAAATGATACATGAACATATGAATTTTGGGAAGATGAACCAACAGTTGTACATTATTAGAAAATAAAGGGAATCTTACAACCAAAGCCTTGATGTTTATAGGCTCTCCTTGAGTGGTAATCCAATTCCAAGCTAAGAACTCTCCAAGTAACTCTATCAAGTCTGAAAAGAGTTGAAAGGGGACTCCACCTGGAGGAATGAGTGGTATAAAAGGATAACAAATAGTTCCGGAAATGATGGAACTGCTCAAAACATGTAACGGTCAAGAGGCTGCTAATAAGATCACTCATTGCAAATGTTCCCCAAGCAAGGGTAAAACAACCAAGTGAAAGCATATGATTAGCCAAAGAGATGGTGACGATGGAATGAAAAAACCAAGGCTCATCTGGAAAAAATCAGCTTATAAAAACGACAATCATGAGATGTAAAGTGGGAATGGTTTCATTTTTACACAAGATTGAAACATTGGAAACTATACTTGAGTATACTTGAAGATGGTTTCATTTTTTCACAAGATTGAAACAGAAACAAACTGTGCTTGGATTTGGTTTCATTTTACATAAGCTTGAAACAAAAACAAACTATGCTTGAGATAAATTTGCATGCCCCCAACATAATGTTTCAATTTGAGGTACATGCCCCCCAAGCTTCATCTCATTCACCTAAGTAGACTACTGGTTACTAAAAAGTGGATGGAATGAAGGTTCACTTACGAGATCAAGTGAAAGACTCGACTGGGATTTTACGAGATCTAATCAAAGACTCGATTTGGAAGGGGATTTGTTTCATTTTTTAATGAGCTTGACACAAGTAAAGGAACTCTGATCACAGAGACCTATTTCATTTTTTAACGATGTTGACATAGTAAAAGAACTTTCCTCATGAGAACCTATTTCATTTTTTAACGAGGTTGACATAGTAAAAGAACTATCGTCATGGTCCTTGTTTCATTTTTTAACGAGCTTGACACAAGACAAGGAACTGTGCTCCAGATCCCTTGTTTCACTTTTTAAGGAGCTTGAAACAAGACAAGGAACTCTGCTCCATATCCCTTGTTTCATTTTTTAAGGAGCTTCACACAAGACAAGTAACTCTGCTCCAAATCGCTTGTTTCATTTTTTAAGGAGCTTGACACAAAGATAAGGAACTCTGTTCCAAATCCCCAGTGTAGTCGCCATTTTGTTGACATGGTTAATCCTCTTTGCAGACAGAGATAATCCATCTAGCCCAATGAGTGTGTTTATCAACTGAAGTGACAATCAACTAGACATATTCCTAGGTTACAATTGAAAAGAAGAATGGAGGAGATGGCCTACCTCGTTCTGATGCTATTTCGATTTCCTTTGTTGAGGACTCTGAATTGTTTGAGTCACGGGCTTGTTCCTCAGCTTCTCTCAGTGTTTATGCACCTGTACAAGTATCAAGACACAACAAGGCATGCCAAAACAAATATCAAATCCAATATCAACCTACTTAACTAATCAAGGAATGTCAAGCTAAATGATACATGAACATATACATTTTGGGAAGATGAACCAACAGTTGTATATTATTAGAAAATAAAGGGAAGATTACAACCAAAGCCTTGATGTTGATAGGCTCTCCTTGAGTGGTAATCCACGTCCAAGCCAAGAAATATCCAAGCACTCCTTCTCCAAGTCAAATGAATAGTCCTAGGCACAATGTTAGCATAAGGGTGCAAATAGACATAGACCCACTAGCCTCTAACCTAACCAACCAACAAAAAACCATTTGGGAATATGAGAGGATGAATATATAGGCTGGGAAAGGGATTTAGGATCTCTCGAAATATAGGATTAGGCCCTTATCTCAAGGAGGTAGCTCATAGGGATAAGACCAAGAGGCAAAGTTGGGAGAATTCGACATCATCTACGTTGAACAACATCCAGCTCATTGCTTTGGAAGCTTCTAGATCACAAAGCTTCCCATCATCTTTGGGAAAAGTGCCTTTTTGGGATCATCATAGGTATATAAGTAAATATAGCGATGTCATCGCGGGTCAAGTATAATGAAACTTGTGATCATCGCGGTTTTAAGTCTCATAAGATCAATGATCCTTAAATTAGGGTTTTAGAGCTATTTCCTTCAGGGGAAGCTGAAGGCATTTTCCAATCAAAGTCTTTAGGAGGGATCTAAGTTGTATACATGAATGAGTACACTCTATAATGGTCATGTTTCAGGCACTTCGGGGTATGTCACGGGGAAGTGCAGGAGGTGTGACAAAACACTGTGTAACAACTACTCCTAATTGGCATACTACTCTATCTCTGGTCTAGGTGTATGTGCATATGGTGTGGTATTCTACTTGACTCTTAGTCTTGAAATTATCCCTAATGGATCATAAGACCATGTGAAGCTTAGCTTAAATTTCATTTTCTTTAGTATTTCATCCACTTCCTTTAATGTTGCTCTGGTATTTATAATATAAGGCCCAACATGTGCCTTCAATTTAAATTGTGCCTTCTTTTTACTTGATACAAAATGTAGTTTATCCATATTTAACATATGTCTAATGTATTCCAAAAAAAAATCCTTACTTGTACAAATAATGGTAATCTATAGGGAGGAAGTTCACACCTATATATTAGAATCTCTGTATAATTTTGGTAAAGATACCAATCTCTAACCTTAGCTTGTTCTGTAAGATGCAAAACCTTTTTGATCTCTAGTGAAATTCTTGGTATAATATTGCTGCTAAGAATACACAAGGATGTATGTAAAAACTGATCCATAAAATTGTTGAATGAATAATCCTCTGAATTCTTTCTCACCAAGGAAATCTAGTGAATGACTGATAGTGTACTTCCTTGTTCATCCACCTTCTGTAACTAGATCTTGAACCTATCTTCTTGATAGAACAACATTAAATATACTAGGATTGACTAGTGTTTAAATGCACCTTCAACTTTAAATTTCAGAAATTTCTCATGAATAACATCTACTAGGTATTGACTGTAATTAAAAATGATTGATGGTTTCTGACCAATTGAAAATAATGACAAAAACCCTAACACTACATCCACCCATTGGTTAGTGGGACCTAATAGGAAATTAACCATGGAAATAACTTGCCTTGACATTTAAGGAAAATAGAAGCATAGTATGGGGGATTATTCCTAGGAAATTTAGAATTCTCAGGCATAAAACATTAAAAATGGGGTCACTGGGGAAAGGTAAGATTTTGGTATATTTCCATGAGTGCATAAGTGGAAAATGGGTGTAAAGAAGTTTGGGAATTAATTTGAAGGGCTAAACAGATAGTTTTTGGGGTAATTGAGAATAGGATTTCATTTTTTTGAGCAATTACTGCTTTTTGGCTGGGGAGGTACCTAAGATGACGACATGTAACGAACCCTGGGAAAATATGAGTATGGGGAAGGTAAACTGAGGTAAAAATGATTCCCAAATGCTTAAATAATCACTATTATCTAAAAAATTTTGATTCACATAATTACGAAGCTTATATAAATCAAATTCACACTGAGTTTCTGTTATCTTATATTGTGTGTCAACCAAAGGCAACTCATTTAAATTGGGAACAAAGGGTAATACAAGACTCTCAACGACCAATTTCACTTTTCCCTTATGTGATGATATTTCAGATTGTAAAGAGCCTCAAAGGAAATTACCTGATTTGTACTTGATTGATAATAGAAGAGGATGACGATTGCTGAGGGCACTGGTGCACTCGAACAATCTCTGGGGGTGAACCTGCACTTATACAATGAAATGGAAAAAGGAGAAATTTCGGGAAATGAGGGGTTTTGAAAGCGATAAGGGAAAGAAAATTAATGGTTAAATTACCATTTTTGGAGTGTCACAATTAATGGTTTAAACGTTGGAGGGGGTTAATGACCAACGTCTATGTGACTGTTGGCAGGAAATTTGGCCAATGGTAATGTGATGTAGGGGGCAAGGTGACATGGACGAAATTGCTGGGGTGGCGTGCTATGAGTGGAGTAGGAGCCATCGAGAGTGGGGGCAAGTGGAAGTGAGAGACGGTTTTCGGGGGTGATTGGACAGTAAGTGGTAAGGGAGGAGAGGCCCCCAAAATGCCTATGGGGACTCCATGTGGTCGATAGTGGTTTCAAATAGACCATTTTTTGGACCCCCCCCTCCTCATTAACCTTTGGGAGGTCGGGGGGGCTTGAACATTGTTCCCTGCTAGTGATTTTGGTGGGGATGATCTTATTTGTCCAAAAGAGCCAGTTCTTTATTACAATATGAAAAAATGTCATGTCGACTTTTATTCACCATCTAAACCATACTTTTGCTATTTTAATCAATATTTAATGATAATAAACAACACAACTTAGGTGAAATTTTGGCTAGCGCACCCTTTTGAGGATTATATTTCATTCATTTCTCTTTAAATACTTTTTTTATTCCTCTCTTCATTTTTTTCTCTATTTTGCCTTTTCAATTTTTCAATTTTTCTATTATTCTTATTTTTATTTTTAGCAGTTAAAAAACTTAAAAAGAAAATTTTTTTACAACATCCCACTAGGATAAATGACTAGATAATCATATCTTGATCACTATATTTATAAGGCCCTAACATCACTGTCACCAATAATTTCTCCAACCACGATGCCACTTCAAATACCATATTGCAAAGTGCCTCCACAAATTCCTCCTTACTCATAATTGGCTTCAAATTTATTAGCTGATGGAACCTGCAGGATTGTGTAGTCAGTTTTACTATATTCTACATCACCTGCAAGCATATGAGGATGAGTATTCTGTGATTTCAAATGAAAATGAGGTTAGAGAAAAGAAATTAAACAAATTAATTAATGTGGACTAGCCCATGGATCAAACGCAAGAAACATGCCATGATCCATTGTAATCACTACAACAAATCCCTATGATTAGCTCCATTTTTACTCCCTTTTTTCTTCCAAGGATTGTTTTACTGTATTTTTCTCCACTTTTTCAAAAAGTCGACACTATTTATTGAGGCGGTGCTATTGTTGGAATTATTTTTGTATCAGTGAAAACATTTAGGCGCTAAATTAGGTATTAATAACACCAAAAATTGCACCAGAAATAACACCATGAATTGCACAATAAATTAACGCCAAAAATTTCACCAAAATTATGATAGAAATAGCACCAAGAATTGTGCCATAAATTTATGCCATAAATTGCATAATATTTATCTCCTTGTGTAGTGCCTAAATTTTTGCCTTGGTTTCTCCCTTTTGAACTCTAGATTTAGAGTGAGATGTGCCTAAATAGTTAATTAATTGAGGTGTTGTGGGTTAAGTGGATAGGGGCTTTGAGGATTATGGGACTTAGGGCACACGGATTAAGGGTTAATGGATTTGGAGTTAAGGTTTAAGGGATTACGGGTCAAGAGCTAAGGGCTTTAGTGCTTATGGGTTAGGTAGTTTAATGGTAATGGCTTAGGGATTACAACTTAAGGGTTTAATTTTTAAGTGCTTAGGGCACATGGGTTTATGGATTAACAGATTATGGATTAAGGCTTAAGTGTTTAAGGGTCTATGGCTTAGGGGTTAGGGTATTTATGGATTTTTTGTTAAGGGATTAACAATTAAATAGGGTTGATGGATTAAGGGTACTTAATTTAGGGATTAGGGCTTAAGGATTTAAAGGTCAATGCAAGCTTAGGCATTAGGGGATTTAGGGATTTATCAAAACTATCTTGAAATTTCATGGAATATCTTCCAGCACACCCATCACCAATGTCATCCACCTATGGCTAACATTGAAATTTATTCAAACTATTCTTGTATGCGTCAAAATTTGACATGGTTAGAGGCTAGGCACATGCCTTGACAATGTGCGAGGGTTTCAAGACTAAAGAATGCTTGATGTCCGCACACAATATTTGAGATCACCCACACTTCCATCAACATTCATTTTTTAGTCTCATTGTCATCATTCCCATCTATGGGATCTTTGTCAAAACTCTCTTGAAATGTCATGGAACATCTTCCAACACGCCCATCATCAATGTTGATCATCAACGCCGCATGGTGAGAAGTAAATGGAGCCAATGTTAAAATTTAGTTAAATTATCTTGTATATGTCGAAATTTGACATGGTTCGAGTAGGCATATGAGTTGAAAATATGTGAGGGTTTCAAGACTCAAGGATGCATGACATCCTCCCATAATATTTGAGACCATCCACATTTGCATCAACACTCATCATGTAGTCTCATTGTTATCATTACTCATTCCTATCTAAGGAATCTTTGTCAAAACTCTCCTGCAATGTCATGGAATGTCTTCCAACATGCCCATCACCAATGTCATCCACTGACACCACATGATGAGTAGCGGATGGGGCCAACATTGACATTTATTCAAACTTTTCTGTATGTGTTGAAATTTGACATGGTTAAACTAGTCACATGCCTTGATGATATCTGAGGATTTAAGACTCAAGGATGCATGGCGTCCCCTCATAATCTAATTTGAGATTGTCAATGTTTGCATCAACGTTCATCATGTAGTCTCATTGTCATCATTCCTCATTCCCATATAAAGCATATAAGAGTTAGAGAATATGTTTGTATATGGATCATATATGTTACTAGTTAACAAGATAGTTGTTAGGATTGAGAGTTTATTAGTAATAATGGTTACATTTCATGAGTTAAGGGTGATAGGGTTATGATTTTTGGGATATAGTGGTTATGTTTACAAGCTATATTAGATAATAGACGCCAGGGGTCAAAATTGGTAGGTGTTAAGGGTTATAGGGGCTTGCGATTATAGTTGTTATGTGTTATACAATTTAGGGGTGATAAGGCTTGGACATCATGGGGTTGGTAATTATAATGGTCATGGATTTAGGATTAGGAATTAGGAGTGATAATATTTATAGGGAATGCACATAGGATGTAGGGTTTTTAAGGATTTTGTGTTAAGGGATTAAGGATTAAGGGATTATGGCTTAAGGGTTCACCTTCTAGGGCTTAAAGGTTTAAGGGTCTACTATCACATATTAATTTTTTTATAAGTTTTTGCAAAAAAATTATAATTGGGGTCAAAATTTTTGAAGGCTATTGTTATACGTTGGGTTCATATACATGGTTATAGCTCTTTTTATAAAAAGTATTGGGTTCCTAGACTCAATCTCCAAGTCAAAATAATCTTACACCGACACAAATAAAGCATCACATGTCGGATGTGAATAGAAACCAACACAAGCTTCACAACATTGGAGTGTGTATATATATCAACTATGTGTCAAGATAACATCCCGGAGCTGGGATATTTAAATAACAACAAGTCTTTTACTCTATTGCATGTGGGATAGTTCAAAGTGACAAATGCCAAAGTACCATATTATATTACATGGTTCAAAGGTCTAGATTGTGGGAGTTGGAGATCAACAATGAATATGTGTTGCATATTTTGAACTCGCTTGAAGTATAAAACACCATTCACATCTTGCACTCACCGAGAAGCAACACATATGCCTTAACAGATTCAATTCAGGATTCTCTTATGGCATTAAAGATCATTTGTTTCTCATCTCCACACTCAATTGCCACCATTGATATATCAATTAGATCGAATCAATGGATACACCAATTTGGTATTTGTTAAGTTTTTATTGATAACTTTATTTATAAAGATTTATTTTTACCCGGTAAAAAAATAGTGTTCTGTAGTTTCTTACAAGTGAAAAGGGTTTTATTACGGGTGATAATGAAGATTGTTAAAACGTATAAGTAAGCAAGAATTCAACTTTCAAGGTTAGCTTCTTATTCCATCTTAGTGTAATAGCAGTTGAAAGAATGAAATCTTTTAATAAAATTGTCTTTATCCACAAAGTCTTTGACCCAAACTAGAATAACCTGGTGGACCAATCTGGGATGTTTATGACCCAATTTTGTCATGTACTATTCAAGAGTAGATACCTCAATTATTCTTTGAGCAGAATGATGAAATTAGTAAGAATTATAAAGTTTGGGGGTATAGTTCCTCAGGTCTTTCATTTCCTTGAATTGGTCATATGGTGCTCTAAGAATTATTATTCCTTTGTTAGATCAATGATGAAAAATAAAACTTCAAATATCCTCATTTCCTTAACTAACGAATCAGTTCTCAAGATGCTATGGTTATAGTCTTCCAGTATTATGAATGAAAATACCATATAATTAAATGAAGAAGCTCTCATTCAAACCTTCAGATCATTAGCCCCACAAATACAACTTACAGTTGTCCAAAGTGTTCTAAATTCTGAGACTTATCTACAATGTTTAGTCTACCCTCTGAAATCCAAGTGGATTGTTAAACCAGTGCATATCATTTTCTCCATGATTAGTCAATTCTTTGGTTTCAATAATGATCAGGCTGTCTGTGAATGTTTCCTAGGTATTTTTATGTTTTTTCATTGTCGGTAAAGTTCAATTATCCTAAATTTATAGCAGAAGAAATGCATGAACAATTGAACAGTTTCAACACCCTTTAAAGCTTCAAATATCAATCCTATCTCACCTACTTAATTTTGGATAAATTCATTGATCAATTTGAACATGTTTTGGAACCAGAAGCAATTACTTCTTTTGGAGTAAGTTCATTGATTCATAGAGCATTTTGTCTTAGAAACTAATAAGAAGGTTTCTTCAATTTTGTTAACAAGTTCATATCCAAGTTGTATTTATTGATTCATGAAGAATAACTTCCCAGAGTATGCCCAAAGCTAAAGAAATGTCTCCAACTAAGTTCAAGGTCTGGAATAGGAAATTGGTTCTTAAATAAGGACTATACAATGATAAGGATTATGGAGTAGAGGTTCAACCCTATAAACTACCTTAATTTTTAACTCCTAGGGTTGATGTTTTTGATATCTTAAGGAAGATATTAGATTTGGATTTTATACAATGTTCAAGCAAGAATTTCCTAATGTATTTCAAATTCCAATAACACGGGTAGCTTTTACTATTAAGAATAGAGAAACTTAACATATAATTGATTGATTTCTTGCTTGTTTCAATTTTGAATATGATGAAGAATTTCACTATGATCCTCATCATATCATTTCAGCCAAAAGAAAGAAGCTAAAAATGGTTGAATATAAACATGAGGGTAGTTCAGAAATGGAAAGGCTAACAAACATGTTGGAATGGTCAATTATTGAAAATGTCAATCACAATCAATTGGGAAATGAAGAAAATTTATCCAGGAAATTAGAAGGAGTTTCAAAGGAAGGACAAGCAGAGATAGAAATAGTTACCCCGACCAAGCTTGACGTTGGAGATAAAAGGCCATTTGTTGAGGATATGATGTAGATAGATGAAGAAGATGTCACTGAGGAAGAAAGGAGAAAGAGGTCAAAATGTTCACAGGAAAAAGATTCGTTGCTTGTATGTTATGAAACCAACTAACAAAAAGATAGAAAAGTTAGATCAACAAATTAAGAATTAGCCTCTTTGAGGGGGAAACCTCCTTTACATTACACAAATAAACAATTCTTGGATGATACAAATGAAAAGACCTCCTTTTTATGTTTAGGAGTCTAAGGGGTCATAATATAATCAGAGCCGACATAACAATAATAATGTAAGGGCACAACAATAACAATAATGGGATTCTATGGTGCACAATAATAACAATATGGGGACTACATGGGCACAACAATATAATAAGGGATTTGCACTATTAACAATAAGGGGTTACACTAGTATTATAGGGACCTAACATTGTAATTGATAAGTCAAAGGACATATCTTCTGTAAGATGGCTTGTTATTCAAATCGATCAGCAATATTCAACAAAAGTTAAGGTTTTTCAATCAATAAATAGTGGACCTATATCAATTGAAATGCCTATCACAACCTATTATAGTGAAATCAAACAACAAGGTTACCAAGATAGGTAGGAGAAAGTTGAAAAACTTAAAATCAAAGATCCTCCTCATTTACTTATCATGGTAGATAACGAAGACATGTCTTTAAATATTGAAGTGATAGAGCCTCTTCGTAAAGGAAGTAATTCTCATGAAGGAGTTTAGACCACTCAACTCAAATTGAATATGAATCAATTTAATATTGTTGATAAAATTAATTTTTTCAAACAAGCAAGTCAAGTCATTTGTACAAATTTGGTTAATGAGTCCATTACAAAAGAAAAATTACAGTCAACTATGAAGAAATTGGAGAATCAATTGAATTCAGAGAAAGCACAAAAAAAATATTTGTGACTGTGCAAAGCTGAATTAGAAGGAAACATTATGGAACTTGATGATGATGCTTCAAGTAATGTTGAAGATTCAAATTTACCAAAAGCAAAGGATACAACAATCCAAGTCCCAAATAAAAAGATCAATATTGCCACATGGTGCTCATCCTCAAACTCCAGAGATTCTTACAGTACTTCAAGAAAAGGAGGACTTGGAAAGAGAATTACAAGATGCTAAAGGAACCATTGGAGTACTAAGAAATAAAATTGAAGAGTTAAATAAAAAAGTTCAAACACTTTCAAAATAATAGTTTGAACATCTCTCAGGGGTTGATCTTGATATTTCATTAACCAAATGATTGGAACTTGACAATTAAAGATATGGAGTGCAGAAAATTAATAGAGGAGCTAACTAAATTAGAGAAAGATAATGAATAGAAAACAAAGCTCCTTGAGGAAGCTTTGGCCAAAAAGAAAGAATTAAAGGCATGATTAAATTCAATGAAGCTCAGTTTGATTGATACTAAATATGTTATTTGGAACTGTCATGAACCAGCTCATAAAAAGATAGAAAAGATAGATCAACGCCTTAGAATTTAGCCTCTTCGAGGGGGCGACCTCCTTTACATTACACAAGTGAATGATTCTTTGATGGTTCAAATGACAAAAACTCCTTTCTATATATAGGAGTCTAAGGAGTCACAATATAACCCAGTCGACCTAACAATAATAATATAAAGCCACAAAAATAACAATAGAGGGATTCTATGGGGCACAATAATATGAATATGGGGACAATAGGGGCACAACAATATTAATAAGGGATACAACTACAATAGTAATGGGGTAATCACTAGTATTCTAGGAACCTAACATGCCCCTCACCTTCAAAAAAGTGTTGTCCTCAACGCTTGAGTAGTTCTGGATGCTTCTGTATAAAATTCTCATCCTCCCATGTGGAATCTTCAGCAGATAAGTTCTTCCACTTGATAAGATACTCCGAAATTGATCGATTTCGTAGCTGTCGAGTTCTTGTTTCTGTGACTGCTTCTAGTTCCAATATAATTTTTCTTTCCTCGTTAAGCTCTGACAATATTGTTTGAACTGGGAGCTTCTCGCCTATAACCTTCTTTAAACATGAAACATGGAAAACTGGG
>APFE030572906.1:73451-104848 GCA_000404065.3 Pinus taeda
GCTTGTTGAGCTCCCTATAATCCGGACACATGTGCCATGATCCATCCTTCTTGTGCACCAATACTACTGGAGCAGAGAAAGAACTTTGACTTGGTTAAATTATACCAGCATCTAGCATTTCTGCAACCATACATTCAAATTCACTCTTTTGGACATAGGGATATCTGTACGGCCTGATGTTTGGAGGAACACTTCCTGGAATCAGATGAATAGTATGATCATGATCACGCATAGGTGGGAGACCTTTGGGAGTCTCAAATACCTTGGAATGATTGTCCAGGACTTTATAGATCTGGAGAAATAGATGATTCCAATGTGGAAACATCTAGCGAACATAATTGTGCAATTACACCTCTTTGCTCCTTTTTTAGAAGCTTTGTCATACAATTAGAGCTGATTATCTTTCCTGGTTTCCCTGCAATACCCCTTAATTCAACTTCCTTTCCTTCCTTAGAAAATTTGATGAAAAGTTCTTGAAAATTAAAAGCTATTGTACCCAAGGATTGTAGCCATTGGACTCCTAGTACAACATCAGCACCTCCCATTGGAATGGAAAGCATTGGGCTAGTCAATACATATTCTCCCATGGATAGCTTGGAATTATGGAATTTTCCAGAGCAATTTATTGTTCCTCCATTTGCAATCCTCACTTGACACTCTGGTGCTGGATATAGGAAGCAATTCAATTTTTGCTACTTACAATGAATAAAATTGTGGGTACTTCCTGAATCAATCAACACTATTACCTTTTTCTTCTTGATTTGTCCTTCTATCTTGATGGTTTGAGGAGTGGTAATTCCCACCAATGCATTACAAGATATGGTCAGATTTATTTCTTCTTTATCTAGGCTTTGTTCCTGGAGTATATCCTCTTATTTTGACCTTTCTTGCTCCTTTTCTTCTTCCTCTTCACAATCTATGCAGAATAATTTCTTCTTAGCACACTTATGCCCTTTAGTATATTTGTTATCACAACTGTAACAAAGCCCTTTTGCTCTTTTTGCTTCCAATTGTTGTGGTGTCAACCTTATAGGTTGTGGAAGACTAGGGGCAACAACACTTTCATCTTTATAGTTGTGAGTGGTATGCTTCCTGGTTACCATAATTTCGCTTTCCATTTTTCTTGCTAACCTGAATGCCTTCTCTAATGAATCAGGTTCCCAAAGGTGAACATCATGTTGGATATTATCCTTTAAAGACCCTATGAACACATCAATCCTATACTCCTCTGGAATATCTTTTACCCTTATGTTCAATTTTTTGGAACTCCTCAATGTGATCCATTATTGAACCCTTTTGTTTGAGACTTATCAATTGGCTAAAAAAAGTGTTGCTTTTTGTATCCTCATAATGTGCTGTCACTTCTTCTGTAAAAATTGCCCAAGCGATAATTTGTTTACAAGAGCAAAGCCATTGATACCATAAAAAATGATTTGGTTCCAAAGATAAAGTTTCAATACGTACCTTTTGTGTGTTTTGCACATTATTGAGATCGAAAAATTGCTGCATCTGTAATATCCATGTTGTGGGATCCTTGCCATCAAACTTGCTCATATCGTTTTTTGGAATATGGTTGGTCTTCGATCCAACATTAGAGTCTATGAAATCATGATTAAAATTTCTTTTGTTCTCATCATGAGTTTCTTTTACTACCCTTTCACCATTAGTAAGCATTTCTTGTAGAAACTTTGTCAAATCTGTCTTCAAATCTTCCATGCTTGTCTTCAAATCTGTCTTCAAATCGTCCATCTTAGCTTCCATGTCATTCATCTTAGCTTCTAAACCTTTCCTTAGACAATCCATCTTTGCTTCTACGCCTTTCTTTAAACCATCCATCTTAGCTTCTACATCTTTCTTTAAACCATCCATCGTAGATTCTATTCCTTTTGTGCAAGTGACACTTGTTGCACTTGGTCTCGTAATTTTGATCTATCATGTTGCATTTCTTCCTTTTCTTCATGAGTCATGCTAGAGCTTTCAGGTTGCTTACTAGGTATTTGCATTTTCTTTTCTCGGGGCATAAATTACTGATAATAATTCTTTTTTGTGCCCTTTGAATTCCTTCAAACTAAATTTTCAAACCAAGCTTATGCAAAAATTAAAAAAAACTACACACTTTTTTCACTTTGTAGGAACTTGATATTGAATTTGATGTATCTTTGTAATTTCAGATCATCTAGTTCTGAAATTGCAATTTGCAGTAGCCCTCTCTGTCCTCTTTCCAATTCCACTAGTCTGATCCAAATTGGATTCTCCTGCGAAGCGTTATGCCTAATCTCCCACAGTGACCTGATTATAGACTAGTTCAGTAGATAGAACTTGTAAGACATGCCACGAGTCACTGTTTCAACCTTTGGCTTTGAAAAATACATAAAAAAAACTATAGTCTGTCCTCTTTCTGTAACTTCTTATGAAATTTCAATCCGATTCTCAGAGAGAAAGTTATGATGATTTTCCCCAGGTCACCTGTTTGGAATGTAATTCAGGAGTCTGCAAAAAGACCAACTTCCTCAGATCATATCTTTGCAAATATAGCGCAAAATGCTTTGAAATTTGGACGTAAGGTTCAGTACGATTTTGTCTCAAATGGGTTTTTTATTTCGCTTCTGAAACGTTGCAGAAAAAAAGTTATAGCGAAAATGCCACGATGACCTATTTGGAGCAGCGAAACCCTAGAATCCAAAGCTCTGATACCAAATGTTATGAACCAGCTCAAAAAAAGATAGAAAAGATAGATCAACGCCTTAGAATTCAGCCTATTTGAGGGGACAACCTCCTTTACGTTACATAAATGAATGATTATTGATGATTCAAATGACAAAACCTCCTTTCTATATATAGGAGTCTAAGGAGTCACACTATAACCCAAGCAACCTAACAATAACAATATAAAACCACAAAAATAACAATAGAGGGATTCTATAGGGCACAGTAATAACAATATGGGGACAATATGGGCACAACAATATTAATAAGGGATACAACTACAATAGTAATGGGGTAATCACTATTATTCCAGGAACCTAACAGGGACCATCTTGCTCTGGAACTTACAAGATTGAAGGATTAATTTGCATAGGTTGAAGATGAAAAATAATTGGAAAAACCTTGTTTGACTCAGGCTTCCATTTTTTAGAAGGATCTAAGAGACAAACCTATGAAAGCTAAATGTTGTAATATTTCTTAACACAAGGACAAAATCTCAAAGTATATTGTGAAAAGTGACTTTGATGTGATAGGAAAATCAAATTATATGTTAGGTAGAGTATCGAATTTTAAAGATATCTTCCAGGATCTTTTTGTGCAGGGTCTTCCAAGCTTCTGGGATGATCAAGGAGTGCTTATCCTATATGAATAGTATTAGGTCAAGTTTCAAGAAAAGAGGAATGACACATCACAATTCAATCATACTTATTCTAATCTAACAGGTCAAAACATTTTCAACCTTTTAGAAAAATATTTTAATCTTCTTAGTTAAACAAGAAGAGTCATCAACGATTTACCACCGATCTCTTATGATTTTCACACATAATTGGATACTATGTATAGAGATATGATAACAACATCATTCCCATCAACAACCATATGGAAGAGGATAACTTCATTCAAGGAGAAATGGATTGAATTGGAGGAATCTTCCACTTCAACTGATCATGAATCATAAATAATCCCAGGATTTCTACAACATATTGCAATTTTATCTTATTTTATTTCTAATATTGGGTTTTTTTCCTAAAGATTGTAGAACTGAATATTTTGTAAATTTTGCATAAATTCTCTCATCATGATGAGGAAAAGGTTGAGATTTTGAGAAAATAAAGAATGCAGTGTGTATGTAAATAATTGTTTTTTTTCCTGAAATTAATTGAAGTTTGTCAAGATTAGAAGTACTTCAAGTTTTCCAAGATCCTTTGATTTTTGCATGGATGATACTGAAGCAGTTTGTAGTAAATGGAAGTAGAACTAATAAGACTAAGCATAGGAAAATTAAGACTAGCTGTTGATTTGTTATGTTTTCATTGTGAATATTGAGTTTTACTGTTTTATAGTTCACTTCTGGTTACAACATGGGACATACAATGATTACTTAGATATAAAAATGTGCAATTGGCCCATGTAAATCACAATATTATCATTTTATTACTTTCATGGTTTTTAATGTTCAACGTTGAGTATAATTCTCAGAAATAATTATATTAAAAGAACATAGGTGGAAAATTTAGAATCTATATTATTATCTTGCCCACTTTTCCAAAAGACATAGCTCTACACCATGGCTGTTGTTTCGTTTAAAGAACTTGTGAAAGCATTTTTATTATTCTCAGTAATAATTACTCTTTCAATGATATTTACTTGGTGTTCTCTATAGCCCTATGCATTTAGTGAAAGCTTTGATCCAACCATATCACATATCAACATTCAAGTAGCGACAACTATGTTAGTGACATTATCAAATATTTATGGCATATGCAAAGAAACTATGAATATTTCCATGTTTCTATGGATGATTAACAACATAAATCCCATGTTCTTACAAGCATGCCTGTAATATCCTTTATAGAATTTGCTAACATTTTGTAAAAAAACTAATGTATCTCAATTTCGAAATTCTCAAGCCAAGTCATTCTAACTTTAGAAGATAAAATGTTGTCACTCTTTGCTCTAGAATTTGGTTAACAAATTATTTTCCATTGGAATTTCTCTCTTTATAATTCAAATAAAATAAGCATAAACATAATCTAATATTCATAATATCGAAAACCTCCAGAGATAAGATAATATTACAAGCTCATATATCTTCTCTCATTTGAAATAAATGGAGAAAATGACAATAGCCAAAGGTCATCCAAAACCAGATTGAAAAAAGGAAGATGATCTTGTTTCTTGCTAAGAAAATCTCTCTCTACTAAGTTTGTTCAGGGATCAACATGAAAAAATGAGTAAAGATGGTAAGGCTTGAGTGAGGCCTTTATTGTTGAAAAATAAATATAAAATTTCAGCAGAGGACAAGCACCAAGTTACTCTACATAACCCATTACCAACAAATCTCCAACATAATCCTATATAATAACTTTCATCGGAAGTACTTGAATGTAATAAAAGGATTCAAAAATCATCTTTGGTGTTCTGTTTTCATCACAATCTATGTTGATACAAAATGAATGGAAGAAGCATTCAAATAATCCTATTTTTTTCTACCAACAATTCATACTATATCTTGAAAACTTTAACGATATTGCAATATGTAATTTGTATTGATACAAATAATATTGAAGCATTTCAAAGTTTAGGCCATAAGAATCATGATTTTTTAAACATGGATTACAAATAATGCTGAAAATTTAGAAGTCTTGGCCATTAACATCATAGTCTGCAATAATGTCATCTAGTGTATCATGGTCAATGTTCATATGATATTTCAAGTAGTTAATATTATCATCATCCTCATCTTGCCCTGCATCATCTTCATCATCATTGAAATCTAACTGCAGACCATCCATATTGTTAGGAGATGTATTTGGCTCATCATTCTCTATACCATCCATATTGTTGCCATCCTGTTGTATCGGCTACAACCACCCTCCAAAATTTTGCTTTAGCTTCATTTTGGAGCCGCCCTAACAACTTTTCACAACACCTTGTCTTGCTTTGTGAAGTACACAAGCTTCACTGTTTTTCTTGGCAAAAGACAGTCTGTCAATCATTACTTGATGCATTCCCATCATAGGTTGTTCATCCAGACTTGGTCTAGTTGCAGGCTGAGCAGTTGCCCCAAGAAATTGCACAATTCTAGAGGGAAACCAACCTTCCCTCCAGAATTTGCTCAATCCTGTCTGGCAGCCTGCTGGGCTCCAAAATTGCGCAATACTGCAAGTCAACGCTCGTGGTGAAAATTGTGAAATTTTCCCCAGCAGGGCTGCTAAACCTAGGAATGGCGCAATCCTGGGCAACAATTAGCTTCTCTGCCCATAATTGCTCAAATCTCTTGGGTAGCCAGCGCAGCTCCCAGCCAAAAATGCGCATTTCCTTCCAGCAGTTGAGCAGCCTCATGCATGAGCAGTTGGGTTGACCACTTCCACTCGGACCGAGGAAACTTGACTTGCATGCATGGCTTGCTTTTTTCCTGGAATATAAAAAGCAACATGCAAAAATCATCCCATGATTCAGGGAGTTATTTTTAGCATCCGGAGTTGACATGTGTTAGCACTCAAATCTACCTTAGGCTGAAATAAGGTAAAACTCGAGGCTACATCAAACCACACTCAGCCTCGTAGCTAGCCCTACGAGGACAGGAGAGGGCTCTCTCCGGGTCAATCTCGGCTAAAGGTGATCAATGAGGCTTGAGATGACTAAATTGATAACTAATTTTAGGCTAGGTATGAAGTACAAGGAGTTTGAAATTGATTTTTTGAATTTTAGTTGAATTCAAGGGAAAGGAAATTTTGGGTGCGGGGATGAGGCACAGTTTTTGCAGAGGTCTACTTGGGGCAAGGTAGGCGATTGTCTTGATTTTTTTAAAGAGAATGAATGGCTAGATATGACTGGTGATAAGTTAAGGAGAGCAAGAAACTTTCAAGGATTCTCCATAAACAGATGAAAACATGGAAAATCAAACAAACTTAAAGCCAGAGCATAGCAAATTATGGATTCTACCTTAACACTTCATTTGTTCAATTGCAGAAGATAAGAAAATGAAAGTTATACACATAAACAACTTACAAATACTGAAAGAAGCACACCATCAACACATAAAGCAACATGGATCCCAAACAGTGCTGCAAAACCCTGGTCTTTCCTTAGCCAAAAATGCAGAGAAAATATGTACAATAGTATGCCAAAGCAATCCCAAGTGTCCAACCTCTCCAACCTTTGAAAATGATTGAGAAATTACATCATATAGACCATCCTAACTGCTTTCCTTTCCTCTAGGGGTCGAGCTCATCATTCTAGGAGCTATTTGAACTAATTCTAAACAAGGAACTGAAATCTAGGTAGTCAAACAACTTACCCCTATATGCTAGGAAATTGATTCATTCATTTAATTTTCACCTTTAGTGAATGAATCCTCTAGAACAAGTAAAAATGTGTCAAAATTACATCATGTTTAATCAATTACATCAAGAGAAGTCAAAAATTACATCACAAATCAAAACTAGTCAAACTGGCTGAATTTCTGAGCTGAAAGATGAAAAATTGGTCAAAAATCCCTATGCACCGCGCGCCTGAGCCCTATGCGCTGCGTGCCTTTCGACCTGCTTTTGGGGCACTTTCCGGCATCCAAATCAATCTCACAAAAGCTGGTTGGAAAGCCTTGGATGTCTGTTATCCAGCCCAAGTGGAATTTCTCAATTTGGAGCTCATTTGCCCCCTCAAAATGTCATTCTCTCGGAAGTACTTCCTGTTGGTGTAAAAGGTGGCAGAAAGGTGATTTTCATGGTGTTTTTGGGCCTTTTGATCACCCAGAACTTGATGAAATGCTTTGCCAATAGCTGAGCATGCATAAATTACCATGACAAACCCAAAAATATAAAGTTTTCCTCCAACAAGTGTCCCAATCATAAGCGCGCGCGTCGACGCGCTACGCGTTGAGCCAAAAAACCTGTTTTTAGGACAAAATTTTTCAAAATGAAAAAAATTTCTCCAAATTTGCTCAAATTCGGAGTGAAGACCCTCCATCATGTATTGTGCCCAGCCACCGAAGCCTCGGCCAAAATACGGAGTGGATCAGTTGTTTCACGACGTTTCAGTGTCCTCCTGGTGTATGCAGTTCAGTGGTGCAATCTTTGTCTAGGTCATATAATGCATCGATGTCCGCCTCCATGGTGTTGAAAGTCTATGCCAAGTGTATGTTTGGTTTGTTGAGAATGAAAAATGAGAACCTGGTGTCTTGTTTCAATGCCAAATGTGTGCCAAAGGGAAATGAGAGACTGTTGGGATAGGGTATAGTATATGGACTAGGGTTTGGGTTGGAGACTTTGTAAAATAAGAATTGGGGGTATGGGATCATATGATAGGATTATGAGGGGATTAACGAGGAAGTTTGATGAGTTACTTTGGGAATGGGGGACAGCGGGAAGTGAGGAAAAGAGTAGACCTTGGTGACAACACTGTTTTCAAAACCCTAAGCAATGTTTCTTATTGGCAAGAGGGAGGTTTTTCAAAGTCTTGTTTCAATGGGCATGAGCCATGAACCCACCACATTCACCATCAAAAACTAAGCAAAAGCAATGGAGGCGAGCCTACCTGATAAGTTTATGTGAAGAGGAGGTGATTTGATGAGTTTTTGAACTAGTTTCGGGCTCCAAACTGTAAGCGCTGCGCGCCTTTCCCAATTCACCGCACGCTCTCAATGCACCACGCGCGTGTAAATTAACACTGGCCAATTGAGCCCAACGCGCAGCCAATGCGTCGCGTGCACCCAATGCGTAGCGCGCTACATAGTGCATTTTGCAGGAGGCATTTGGAGGCCTTCCCGGTGTCAAACTTGAGCGCATGATAGCTTGTTGGAAAGGAATTTGAGTCTACTTTCCAACCCAACTGTAGTGTTTCAATTTGAAGTTCATTTGCCTTGTCAAAAATCAAATATCCCAAGACTGGTAAAAATGTGCCAAATGAGGCTGCCTCAAGGCAGAGTGCTGTTGCAGTCAACTTTTGAATGCCTTCCTCAACTCCAAATTGATCTCATGATAGTTCATTGGAAAGCTATTTTTGTCTAGTTATCTTTTGACTTATCAAGAAAGTTATTTGGCCAACTAAGCTAGGAGAAAACGTGATTTTCCCAAGGTCACTCCAGACGTGCATCAATTCTCCCGAGGCAATTGTATTTTTGACGTTTCTCTAAAACCATGACACTTGTGTAAAACATGAAGGAGGTTTTTCTTCCGTGGCCTGTTTTGGACAAAAACCTCTCTCAGTTTTTCAAAATTCATATTTTATTGCTCTATAACATATTTTGAGTGAAACTTATCCCGATGTGTGAAACAAGGGATTTTGTCGAAATGAAGCGAAATGAAGGGGATAAGGGGCTTATAAATTCTTGGGGAAATTTTTGGAAGTAGGGAGGGATGTTAGGAAGTAGGGGAAAGTGGAATCTCAGAGATAGATTGAGGGGAAGGGGTCCAAAAGGGCAAAACACAGGCCTAGCCTAGAAAATTGCCAAGTTGTGGCAAGAAACTAGGGTTTGTGCAAAAATGAGGAATTTGGGGGATCTCAGTGATGGGAAGTGTTTTATAAGGTACATGAAGGATAGGGGAAGGTGTATGAACATCTGGATACAAGTTTTGCTAATGATTTGACCATTCAAGAGAAATTGCCTTCAAAACCCTAGGAGAGGGAAATGAACCTTGCCTAGGTGCAACTGAGGCATGAACAAGGTGTAAAATGACCCAATGGAACCTGACATGATGATAACAACCATCTGAATGATGATAGACTCAGATGAATGGTGACATGGACCGACATTTGGGCAACTCTGAAAGGAGTGAAAGCAAACCCTAGACCTAATGCCTAGTGAGCAAATTTTGCTTGAAGACTCACTGAAATGCAAAATTTGATTTTGACACCTTAAAACCACTTGTAAGAGCATGTTTGATCACTAGAGGAAGGCTGAAAAGACTGACACTAACAACATGCAAAGTTCTTTTAGAAACTTCCCTCCAAGTGTCACTTTTTCCTGGATTTGTGGCATGCACGTCATGAGCTCAAACTTATTTATTCGATGCATCAGAGCTCATTATTTCACATTGACCTTGGAGATCTGACATCCCACAACACATCCATGAATCTTCGACACATCCGGCTCAACTTTTCACAGGTAATTGGCCTCAACTTGTCTTTTTCAGCATTTTTTTCACTTTTTTTGTTTTCACTTGTGTGAGTGTTGTTTGCTTGATTTCTTTGAACTCTTGTTGTCATTTACATGCATACTAGCCTGTACTAGCACCATTTCAGTTTTCATTTCTATCCCACTATTTTCGCATGCATGAAACTATTTTGCATGAATGGTCGCCGATTCACTGACTCACTTCACCAACATACATGTTGATCTGTTTACTGAATCTTTCATTCATGTTTTCATGCACTGTCAATCACTTCTACTTTCACTTAGTGTGACCATGCATTCACTTTCACATTTTCCTTTAGTTGGCCATCGGTAAGTCTGGCCAACCTTGGCCCAAACTCTATCTTCAGCAAGACAACATTGCGCAATCTGGTGAAGGAAGGCTCTGTCTTCCTCTCTAGAAATGCACATTTCTACCTAGGCACTATCCTCTAGGACTATTTTGCACATTTCTGAGGGACAGTGACTACTGGCCCAGAAAATTATGCAATGCAGTCCGTGAGCCTGTAGTCACTCCTAGTTGGAATTGTGCATGCATTCCCAACAGTCAACAATCAGACTAGATTGCGCATTGGGCAAATCTAGTAGCTAGTCTTGCCTCCTAGATATCCCAGACTACCATTTGCGCAGTTCTGGAAGCCATTCATCCAGCCTCCCAAAATAAATTGTGCAATCTTGTCTATCAATTCCCAGGTATGTGTTATTTCATTCCCCAAATTTTCTTTGGTTTCCGCTGATAGATTTATTGCCATGCATGTTGCTTTATCTCCAGATCTTTCAGGTGTTCATTTGCATCTTAGTAGTATAGGATCAATGGCCTCCAAGAGAGCAGGATCTAAGGAAAATAACGGAAGTGCATCTGGAGCAACAGTTGAACCGGTGTTCACATGTGTATTGATCTATGAAGACACCAAGATGTTTCTATACAAGGAAATCAAGTTGAAGTGGCAAGAGGTCAATGAAGCATTTGCAAGAAATTTTGGGGAAGACCTCGAAGACCGTTAGGTGTATGTGAACATTCACAAGTCCGGCTTGTACCAGATTGCATGCAAATGCCCCGCGTTCCCATGCGCAGACATGATACACTGGATCGTCTCTCACACTGATCCCGAGATGATGACCTTGAGCAGTGTCAGTGGCATGAAGATTGCGAACTTTTTGGCACAGGATTATGATGAGATGTATCAGATGTCAGAGTTTTGTGACTATCATGAAGACTCCCTTCAAATTACCCAACAATAGTGCCAACTGTAGAGACATTCTGAAGAACTGGGTAAAGGAGACGACTCGATTCAGGTTGACATCCAACCAGATCTATAAGGCAAAGATACTGCGAAAGGCGCATCAATACTTGGTCATATTTTCATGTCGACTGTATGGCCAAGAAAGCACAGAAACCTTCCCACGGAGTTGGGTGATCGTTCTGGACCAACTGGACAGAGAAGGAAAACCATGTAACTTTTCCATCATGTTGGTTCCTCAGCTGAAGGAACGAGAGACGAAGGCCTAAAAGTCACTCGGAGGTATGCAAGCAAAGATATACATGTTTTCTTACATCTTAGATGCAATCTATGCCCAACAAGAGTTTCCGGGCTTGGAGTGGGCATGGTCACCAATGGAGACTTCTATGAACACATATTGTAAGTTGTTGTCCAGATGTAGCTTTAGAGGAGTTATCACATGACTGTATGACCATTTTTTCACCCCAATTTACAAGATGATATTCAAACATGATCCAACCTGCATGTCGAAGGAAGCAATGGAGGCACTGATAGACATTGCTGATTGGTATGCCTCACCATATGGCACCTTCAACCGAATGTTCAATGTGGAGAAGCCTTCGCATGTTCTACCGAAGTTTTCCTTGGACATACTCATCATGCAGGAAGTAGCATATCATATCTTGGCAAGATTGACAACTAGACTGCATCAAAAGAAGAAGGCACCTAGGCCCACTCTTCCATTGTGGATTGGGTTATATGAGATCCAAAGTTTCAAGAAAGCAGATGTCAAAGTAGAGCAGATGAAGAAGTATCCATTTGATCTTTGAAGTTACAATTTGTATGACCCACGTTTCATTATGAAGGATCACTTTTCATTATGAAGGATCACTACATGAGAGTACATTTCAACTGGATCCACAGGGCATTTCATTAGGTCGAGGAGAACCCACAAAGATATTGCTACAGTTTGTCGAGACCCAATGAACATGTCAAATTTTATTTGGAGTGGTTAGTGAAGCGACATGAAGCAGCATCCCAGAGAGCACTAGCAGCAGAAGCAACAGAGGCAAGCATACTAGTGCACGATAAGGGAAAGAGGAAGATTGTCAATCACATGGAGGAAGAATAAAGACACAAGTTTTGAGAAGATCCATTGGTAGAGAAAGCAACTATGACTATAGAGGCGAAGAGGCACCAACATGAAAAGTGAATATTGCAAAGGTAGAGGGATAGGGGAAGAATGGAGGAAAGAAAGAAGGATTTGCATGAGTTGAAGGAACAATTCTAGAAGGAACAAGAGCTACAGAAATAGGAGAGGGAAGCATGACAACAACAGGTACAACAGGGGGCGCAACATGTGAAAACAGATGAAACAAGACCCATATAGGTAATGGATTCATCAGAATAGCTGGCATCAAGCAGGTAGGGTGAACCATCGCAGGAGCAGGACTTCGCTCATGAGATAGAACACACACTCCAACAGTTGGATGTAGACATGGAGCAGTAGGAGTTGGAACAGGACACTGACCTCTTGCCTCATCACCAAGAGGTCAACTTAACTGCTTCACCGCATCCAAAAAATGAGCAAGTCTCAAGTGACCAAGGAGGCACTGAGATTCTTGGAGATCAATCAGAAGGAGAGATGCAAAACATCTCATTTAATGAATCTCAACAAAGATTTGTGCAGTCTCATAGAGTGTTAACTTCGGAGGATCATACATCTCCTTCGCAAGTTGAAGAATGAGTGAACATGTACGACGTGCGAAAACATCCAGCAGCCTTGGCCGATGCAACCAGAGTGTATGTCGAAGCCACTAGCTCAAGTGTTCACTTTTTGATAGCTGAGAATGAGTGAATGGATAAGGAACTATAGACGACCAAGCAAGGAGGAGAGTTGGTGACAACGTTTGCCCAAGCTGAATTGAAGAAAGCAATACTATATGAAGTAGTGTCTGTTAACATAGTTATGCGAGCATTGTACTCCAAGTTTGGTATCATGCATAAGGAAGTCGTCCATCTCAATGGATGGCATCAACGATGTGCTAGGAGAGCACGTATCTTGGAGAACTTATATGCTGTTGTTGATGACATGAAAACATGTATGATGAGATACAAGGGAGCCCCACTTCACTTGTCTAAGATGATGAGGGCCAGTGCGGTCGAGCTGAAAGCAGGTATCTAGATTCAGATCCATAACTATGAAGAGCTCTCGCAACTCATCACTAGTATACAGGCTTCCCATGCACGTGTATTCAAGAGTATGGATGTTGTGGTGCACGCACATGCGATCCCATCTATTGGGACTCTCAGCTAAGCAAAGACAAAGGCACAGGCCTGACTAGAGAATGACTCGTACTTCAACAAGTTGATGCACATTTCCACCAGCCCAGACTTGCACATCAGTGAAGACATCATGCAAAAGTATGTTGTCGGTCCGACTGCAATGAAGACAATGATGCACATGATTTCAGATGAGTTGGAAAGAGGAACTTGAGCAGTGTACCTAGATGCTATGGAGGCAAGAGTCAAGTTCCAGATAGATTTCACCTTGGAGCACATGGACACCATCAAGGACTACCGATCTTGGCATCAGTATGTTACTATGGATCAACATGAGGATGTTGAGGAGTTGGACTTCCATCGTTGTCTAAATTCACAGTGATGTCTAGCATGGCTTGCTCAATCCATTTCTCTCGCATGGGTACATGTGCATTGTAATGTAATGTCTTGTCAAGTGTCGATAGTTGGATGTAACAGTCATAGAGTAGTAGAAGAGTCATGAGGGTAGTTGAACTGTCACAAAGCGGAATGTCAAGGGTCACCCCACCCTTTGCTATAAATAGTCCCTTATAACTCATTGTATAGGATTTTGGTCAACCAAGCTTCCGATAATACTATCTTGGAGTGAGCTTGGACAATATTGTAATGAGCCTTGGCTTCTCCACTACGTAGAGCTAGTACATCTCTTTGGAGGAGCAATCAGTTGTGGCTGTAACATTCCTCTATCGGAACTAGTGGTTGGACATGGATGTGTATGACTAGAACTTACACTTCTTAATATAACAAGAGCCAACACATTTCATGTATATGTTGTATTGTATTCTATGTTATTTGGTTTACTCTAAATGATATGTGTATTGGTTTGCTTACACATGCATGTATAGACTATTCTATATAAGTATGTATGAATATTTTTGAAATGTGCTATTGGTTTAACCATCACTTTGGATTGCTTGCTAACTTTCCTTCCATGCTGTGATGTATATTTGCTCGTGTGTTCCCTTCTTAACTGCGTGCTATCATAGGTTTCCAAGGGGCGCACTCAACTCAACCCCCATGTGTTAGAACCTCTCATGCACCTTCCTTGAATCACTGCAGTTGTCACACCCTTGCTACCAACAGATTTATCTTACTTGTCTCTGTGTGAAATCGCAGTCAAGGCATTACTGTACGACCCACTGCTGGGACTCCTACACCAAATGGTTTGAGGTCTAATTGGGACTTCTTACCAGGGAGATTCCCTGACATGTTGGTGGGTCCAGCACCGTCAACACTTCCATAATATCACCTAACTCTGTATTTTTCTTCTTGTGCCTAAACATAACCATCTTCAGAATCATCATGGATGTCAATTTATTTAATGTTCTCTAAGCCCTCTCTCTCATTTTTTTGGCCATCATTGTTTTATCAGTATCCACTAATACATCATCAAATAGATGCCTTAATCATGGATCATAATGTATGACAAATATCCATTTCAAGTCAATAATATCTTCATAGGAAAATACATGCACATGAATGAGTGCATAAATATATTAGACATATGTTATAACAATTTTATTGATTAATAAACACATGTATATATTCACAATAAAAAATATATTAATAGATTATTGATCATTACAACTTGTTCTTTGGGTTAAAGAAATACCTGCTCACAATGAATTCATAGAACATAAGGATCCTTATCCTCTAGTAGGAACTTTGAGGAATCTATAGAAAAAAATCCACTATGGGCATCATGTCTTTATGTCCTCTCAAATGCTTCATACCATCTACACTTAAAAATACAACATTTAAAAGAGTTGTAATCCAACTCAATAATTTCTTGTATTTTCCCAACATATTGTAGATTCCCTTCAATAATATTCTTATCTTTTGAGCTTGATCAACTGGATTTCTTGAAGTCAATCATGATGCCAAAATCGAAGGATCGTCTCTTTACATCTACACATTGTACATGATAATGTCCACCATATTCCCACATTGATGGATATTTCCTTGCTCTATGAAAGACCATTTATTTTAGTTAAAACAAATATAAAGACGAATATTAAGATAGTTAATAATGTGAAAACTATAAGGAAACAATATTTTGTTAAATTCCAACTGTACCTTTCTTTCACATCCTATATACATGTTGATTTAATCTTTTGTTATGTTTGGATCTATACCTATATCTTCTACTTGATTTTGAATTTGTTCAGTAACGCATTCTAGTGTGCAATCTTTGGTCCATTCCCCTTGAAAATCAATAGGAAATGTGGTATTCCTTAGGTTCAATCTCTTAAAAGGTATGTTTGCTTCTAACACTTATTCTCTCTCTTTATCATACAAATCAATCCATTTGTTCATAAATTCCATGTGGTACAAAATGAACTTGTCGAGTATAACAATTTCATCTACACCTATTACATGTCAAGATGTTAATTTCAAACTCTAAAGGCCATGTTGTTAATTTGAAAAATAAATTACATAGAAAATTAATGATTGCAAGGAGAACAGTTACCACACTGATCATGGATTTACTTACTAATTTCTACTTCATCACCATTAGATCGTGGTTTTTCTCCATCAATAATATGTCATGCTCATTCTTCATCTCAAAAGCGTGATCCATCTTCGAAATCCTTACCAAAAAATTCACATAGGAAGAAAAATGCTTCATTCCATATATACCCTTCAACCATGTAAGCCTCTAGATGTGCATTTTGCTAGACATATATATTTAGAGTTTGCATATACCTCTTGAAGAAAGAAATCCACCTCATAGATACAACACCTGCCAATTCAATGCCATCGACTAGGTGTATAAGTAAATGAACTTGTAGGTCCATGAAACTTGTAGGGAGATCCTTCTCAAATACACATACAATTTATGCAGTTTTCTTCTTCCATTTTGGCACTTCACATTCGTGAATCTCCTTGGATGTCACCCACCTAATATAAGAATAGTAAATTAGTATGAACCTTTAGGCAAAAACTAAAAAGCAATACAATATCTCTATGTCTGTCACACATGAACATTCCATATCACATACCTTGCAAATGCTGACAATCAACTTATGGCATTCCTCAAGTCAATGGTTAGACATGAATACCCCTTGATTTCCAATGGCATGATATGTTGTCAAACAAATTTATTAGAGGTCATTAATTATTTTTGTCACAATAGAATAACAGAATATATTTAGTACCTAATAAATGTTACCAATAAATGTTAAATGATGATATATAATACTTCCATAAAATTATTAAAATCATATGTTTTAAATCATGTGCTATGTCCATCAACTATAAAAGCATTATCTAATGATGACCCATATTCAATAGGTGTCCTTATTGAAAATATGACATTTTTTAGCTAGTCTAGTTCTTTCTTTTTGAGAATCGATGGAGCTTCTGCATATTTTTCATTTTCCCTATTTGGCCACAAATATTTTCAACCAAATTTGGTACGCAAAAGAGAAATATCTCTCCTCAAAGACAAGGCGTTCTTCTCTTTGCCTAATATATGTAAAAATATTGAATCTGGGACAATTTTTAAGATGTGCATAACATCTAATAAGTGAGATATTAATAGATCCTTCTTGTATGGGTGCTCATAAAATATGATTTCCTTTTCATCCCTTCTGGCATCTCAATTACAACTTGTTCTGGTTCTTCAATAGAATCACCCCAATCAAAAGAATCCTGGAAATCTTTCAATTCAACATCTTCATACTTATTAAGCCATTCAGCTGGAACCATAATCATGTGAGGGCCTCTATTTTCAAATTTTTCATCAAATTGATTCTTATGGTAGTTTCTAAACCTATGATCTGGTGGTAGAAAAACCTTGTCGTTTGCATAAATAAATTTATGTTGATCTTTAGAATGTTTCCCTTGAAATTATTTTGTATATCTTGGACATGAAAATATCCCCTTTGTTTGAAGCCCTAAAATTCAATAAGTAAGGATAATAACATCCAAATAATAATATAAAACTAAGTATGAAAGTGGGGATGACAATAAATTATGAGTGTAAATACAATTTTTTTTTTTAGCTTATCGGAACAAACACCAAGTCCTAGGAAATCATGAATAGTCCAACATAACATGCCATACAACATGAAGGACCTATTTGATGGAGGACGTGATATGTCATACATTGCCTTTCCATAGCAGTTGCATCTCATCAATAAAAGGTGCAAGTTAAACATCCACGTTTTTAACTTGATGTTTTATTGGAACAATGAGAGTCAACATAAGGTGCTCCTTTCTAACACTCATCCATGGGGGAATATTGTATACTATTAATTCGAGTGGCCAAAAACTATAATTTGAGCTTATGAAAGAGAATGGGCACACTCCATTAATTACACAACCAAACTTGATACTACGGGGTTCATCTTTGAATTTTCTTAGCAATTTTTCCTATATGCATTTCAATGCTTTAGAGTTAGATGGAATTCACATGAATCCATATTTACTTCTATTCCTTGCGTGCCAGTCCATCAATTGTGCATGTGAATTTCAATGAAACATTTGTTGAAGTCTAGGTATAAATGGCGTGTGAAGTGAAACCTTGTTTGGAATCGTAGGACCTTGTACATCTGTATGATATCTCTTGTCCTTGCATACAGGGCATTCTACCTTGTATTAATATTCATCTTTTTATAAAAGGAAATCATTTTTACATGAATAAATTTTCTTATATTCAATCTCCAACTCAACCAACAACTGATGCACCTCTCTGCAAGTTGATGGAAAGACATTCTCTTCAGGAAATAATCTAATTTTTAGTGCCCTTTAAGATTGCCAAAGATTAGATCAATTGAATGTTTGACTTATGATGAACATGTTTGATATGTAAATCTATATTATGACTATTCATATACAATATATGGTTTTAAACTCCCCTTAAAGAAATGTAAATGAAGTTGATGAATGTTTACGAATTATGTACACTAATTGACAATGCATTGTAAGTAATATATTTCAACTCACATCAGTAGGGTGGTGAATAATTTGTCTAACCAACCAAATAATGAATTTATTTCTATAATATTATTGTTCATGACAGTTTTTAGGTTCTACTTGCACCGAATTTTAATACAGGTTCCTTTGTTGCTTGCTTGATGGAGACTTTTAGCACGTTGTTTTCATCAACATTACATTGCTGGTAAATACCCCTGCTGTCATCATTACTATCAACCATATGATCATTATTTTCATTATCATTTCCATCCCCAAAGAAACGTGTAAGCATTTCATTCAATCCTTTTTCATGCACTACATTTTCATTATTATGATCATAATCATTAAGGCTAGGTATCATGTCATCAATGTATGTTAATCTCATCAACTGTTCAAATTTCTCAGGTCGTAGAGTTCTCTTAAAACATGCTCTTTTTGCCCTGATATGGTTTAAATGATGGTTTGGATCATCTCGTACAAATCTTAATAGCCCAGTTGGATCGTCTTGGGTATAATTAGTAGCCATTCTGTCATCACCATCTTCTACCTTTTGACAAATGAAACCATTATTTAATGTTTTGAAAGAATTGGATAGATAATAAATGTATCAATTTCAAAGAAATATAATCAAATATCGCTTAACAAATCCCATCCCATGTACTTTAGTCTTGAAGACCCTCTTCTTCAGTGAAATAATTTGTTGTGTCTGAAGGATCCATTGTCATACCCTCTTCCACCCACTATGATCTTCATGATTTAACACTTTCAGGTCCACGCCCATGTACATATGTATTTTTTTCTTTTGGTAGTTGAATGTTTAGGCTATGCACTTTTTCCAATATCCATCTGAAATATCAACAACACACATTAATTTATTTCAATATTGTATAATACACTATAATTTCTAATGATATTGTAAAAAAGGCTGGACATATCACAAAATGTTTCCTAAGTTAAGTCAAAATTTGATTACCTAGTGTCCTGTGACATTCGTTGTGTCCTTATTTGATATGACATGATCTGTTGGCATGGATTCATCTTGTTCCTATAATAGATAAGATAGTCAATGATGTTTAATACATCAATTATATTATTTCAATCAATATGCTATCCAACATAAAACATCAATTTACTCATATATTTGACGTATTGATATCATGTTTTGGATTTGAAAAAAAAACAACATAGTTTATATAAATTTATCTCGTCTATGTTGTAGAATTTGTGAAGTCATAAACACCATGATCGTTAGGTTGAGGCTTCTTTGTCTTCTTTCCATATCCAATTCTATGGCCACCCACTTTCCTCTCGTTGATTTTTTTGGGTGTATGTTATATTCTTTCCACGACTAGTCACATGTACGAGGTCCAGGGCAACACCCCAGGAATTTTTTTCCTATATATATGTAGACCCAAGGGAGGGGGTGGACCCAAAGATGGTGGGTGGACCTATCCATGGTTTTGTGCATGGGTTTTGCACATGGTTTTGGACATAATGGTTTTCTACCCATGGTATTTTGTAGATCCAGTCAAGGGAACTACGATTATGATCTAATCTAGGGTTAATGGGTTGGGGTTTATGAATGCTTCGACATGTATATATATATATATATATATATATATTATATATATATATATATATTGAAACATTGAAAGGAATATAATGAGAAATCAATGTAGTAGTCCCAATTTTGGGATCTAGGGAAAAATCTCTGTGTATTTGTTTTATGTTCCCGCCAATGTATATTTTATGTTTTAAGAATTCATTTGTAGGTAATTGTTGTACATGGCTAAAACCTACATTTGGTTTCAAAGTTGTTTCAGCTTCAAGGGGACACCTTTACTACTGAGGGGTTTTTCTCAGGCCTGTGGTAGACCTTGTTCAGTGGAAGATCCGTGGGATCATTTCTTGTGGTGAAAGAAGATTGCGAGTAGTGGAAAGATAGTGATCGATAAATTTATTGGTCAGATATTTGAGTTGTGGAAGCTCAAGATGGAGGATATGCTGGTGGATAAATATCAATGGATCACATTAGATCCAAGTACTAAACCAACGATAATGTTAGTAGAAGACTGGGTGAAGTTGGATCGGAAGGAAAAGAGCACAATACGGTTGTGTATCTTGTATTTGATATTGTTGAATGTGTCAGGGGAAGATCCGATGAATGATTTGTGGGTCAAGTTAGGGACTTTATACCAATCTAAGTCTTTGGTGAACAAATTATTCTTGTGTAAAACGATGTATAACCTAAGGATGAAGGATGGAGACTTAGTGACAGAGCATCTAAATGCCTTTAATATTGTGGTAAGCCAATTTTTATCTATTGATATAAAAATATTAGACAAATATAAGTGCATCAGTCTGTTGTAGTCTTTACCAGATTCATGGGTTAGTCTGGTTGTTGCAATAGGTAGTAATAAAACTACCTTGAAGTTGATGAAATAGTCTCATCCTTGTTGCCAGAGGAGATGAGACGAAAAAATATAGAGATGCAGAATGGAGATGCCTTGTCTGTATGAGGACGGTCCCAGAACAAAAACAAAAATAAGTCCTTGAGTGGGAGATCAAAATCTAGAGGAAGATCTAAATATCTAGAAAAAACTGTAAAGGCATGTTGGAAATGTGGAAAGGAAGGGCACTACAAAAAGAAATGTAGATCTAAAGCTCCTGAGAAAGGAAATGGATAAGATAATGCTCCTTTCGCGGAGGCGAAAACCACTTCAGATGAAGGTGGGGATGTGTACTTGGCTTCTTCTTCAAATACACATGTAGATCATGAGGCATGGTTGATTGACTTAGGTGCATCCTTCCACTTCACTCCCCATAGGGAGTGGTTCTATGAGTATGAGAAATATGATGGTGGCGATGTCTTCATAGGGGAGGATATGAAGGCCAGAATCATTGTACATGGAAAATTCAAGCTAAATTTTCCAAGTGGAAGGATTATAACACTTCATGGTGCTCGGCATATTCCTGCATTGGCGAGAAATATTATTTATATAAGAAATATGGATGATGCAAGTGTAAAAATAATGTTCGAGAAAGATACTTGCAAGATGGCTTGGGGAGAACTGGTATTGATGCAGGGAGTTTGGATTGGAACTCTGTACAATCTTCTAGGTATAACTATTATTCATGGGTGCAACAGTTCAGTGGTTCCTGAAAATGGAGCAAAAAACCGAGTGGTCTCTGGAGAAAATACCATTTTATGGCATTAAAATCTTGGACTTAATTGAGAGAAGGGCCTTCAAATACTGCATGGTAATGGTATGGTGGAAGGTATGTCTAATTTCTCTCTAGATTTTGATTTCAGTGAACATTGTGTATATGGGAAGAAAAATTGAGTGAGAGTCTCCTCTAGTGCTAAGAGGGCGAAAGGGATATTAGAGCTTGTGCACAATGATGTGTTTGGACCTGTGTTAATTCTATCACTAGGAAAGTCTATGTACTATGTCTCCTTTATAGATGAATTCTCAAGGAATACATGGATATATTTCCTCAGGAAGAAATCTGAAGTCTTGGATAGTTTTAAGAATTTAAGGCTCTGGTGGAAAATTAGACATAAAAGAAAATCAAGGTGTTGAGGGAAGATAATGGTGGAGAGTTATGAAAGAAGGATTTTGAAAATTTCTGTAAGAAGTGTGGTATAGCATGATAGGAGACTACTCCATACACACCTTAGCAAAATGGAGTTTTAGAAAGAATGAACAGGACGTTGGTGGAAAAGGTAAGAAGCATGCTCAGTGGTGTCGAGTTAGGGCTGGACTTCTAGGAAGAGGTAGTGGAGACTGCATGTTACCTGGTTAAAATATCATCTTCATTATTGTTGGAGGATAAGAATCCGCATGAGGTATGGATTGGTAAGGAGAAATACAAATCTTGACTGGTAGCAAAAGGTTATTCCTAGGTTTCGGGAATTCATTTTGGTGATATTTTTTCTCCTGTTGCCAAGTTAGCTTCAATTATATTACTTTTATTTGTTGTTGCTTCTTTTGATTTTGTGGTAGAACAGATGGATGTGAAGACAACATTTATTCACGAGGATCTGGAAGAAGAGATCTACATGAACCAACCTGAAGGCTTTACGTTGAAGGGTAAGAAAGAACTAGTATGCAAGTTGAAAAAGTCTCTGTATGGGTTTAAACAATCACCAAGGATGTGGTATAAAAAATTTGATACATATGTACGGGGAATTGGCTTCACCAAAAGCAAAGAGGATTATTATGTGTATTTTAAATTAATTTGTGACCATGTTATTTATTTGGTCTTGTATGTGGATGATATGTTTTTGATTGGAAATGACAAAGAAATTATCCAGGATTTGAAGACCCAATTGTCCTCCAAATTTGACATGAAGTATCTTGGTGTTGCAAACTATATTTTGGGCATGGAAATTAAATGAGACCAGGCAAAGAGGAAGCTATGGTTAAACTAGAGGAAGTATGTCGAGACAATATTGCAGGGATTTAATATGCAATATAGTAAACCGGTGAAGGTTCCTATTCCTGTAGGTGTAAAATTATTTGCTAAACAGTGTCCTAAGACATAAGAAGAGGAAGAGGACATGTCTCGTGTTCCATATGCCAGTGCAGTCGGTATCCTGATGTATGCAATGGTTTGTACTATAATAGACATTGCACATGCAGTGGGAATATTAAGCATGTTTATGTCAAAATCGAGGAAGGATCATGGACAACTGTGAAGCAGGTTTTTAGGTATTTGTGTGGCACTAGTGATTATGGTATGTGCTATCAAGGAAGACCAAGATTGGAAAGAGCTTTGGACATTGATGGCTTTGTTAATGCAAACTAGGCTAGATATCTGGATCAGAGGAGATCTACAAGTGGGTATGTGTTTAACCTATTTGGAGGAGAAGTAGTTGGATGAGCACGAGAAAGTATATAGTGGAACTTTCAACTATAGAGGCAGAATACATGGCAGCCACCCATGCAAACAAGGAAACAATTTTATTTGCAGAGATTATGTTAAAGTATGGGGTTAGTAAAACAAGCTATAAGGATATAATGTGACAACCAAAGTGCAATTTTGTTGGAAAATAACCCTGCTTATCATTCAAAGACAAAGCACATTGATGTTCAGTATCATTTTGCGAGGGATATGGTTGAGGACAAAAAGGTGTTGCTGGTAAAGGTGGACACTTTGAAGAATTTTGCAAAAGCATTGACAAAGTCTATGAGCACTGAGAAGTTTTCTTGGTGTAGAGAAACAATGGGCAGGGTTGGACCAATGAATAAGATCTTTCGTGACCCCTTGTGTGGAAAATAAAACAACAAGTGGGAGAATGTTGGTTGTGTGTTATATTCTTTCCACGACGAGTCACAAGCACGAACCCAAATATGGTGGGGGAACCTAACCATGGTTTTGTGCATGGGCTTTTCACATGGTTTTGGGCATGATGGTTTTATTCCCATGGTATTTTGGGCATGACGGTTTTCTGCCCATGGGGCAGACCAAAACATGGTGGGCAGACCTAACCATGGTTTTGTGCACAGGTTTTGCATATGTTTTTGGGCATGATGGTTTTCTTCCCATGGTATTTTGTAGATCCTATCAAGGGAACTACAATTATGTGCTAATCCAAGGATAATGGATTGGGGTTTATGAATACTTTGACATGAATATATATGTATTGTAACATTGAAAGGAATATAATAAAAAATCAATCTGGTAGTCCCGGTTTTGGGATCCAGGGGAAAATCTCTATGTAATGGTTTTATGTTCTCACAATTGTGTATTTTATGTTTTAAGAATTTGTTTGTAGGTAATTGCCATACAAGGTTAAAACATACAGATTTAGTAGGTCTACATCATGCATGTCCTCTGTCCATGGCCTCCTCTCGATCCTGTAATACACAACAATGAAATTAGTCACATAACATCTATGCTCTTTGTTGTTTCTCCGTCCAATTGGATAAATACACAATAGATTTAAGCTAAGTTGTTTTCACTACACATTTCTAACTAGAATGCCCCTATTTTCAATATATACCCTATTTGTTAATTTCTACTCCTAATATGGTGACATGACACAACTCTTATAAATCTTAGATGAGGATTATGAAAACTAATGGACTAATTTTTATTTTTATTTTCATATTTTCATTTAACTTAATTCAAACCCTTCATAACTTGGAAGCCTTGCACATCAACATTGCAAAGTGCAAAGATGACAATGAATACAAATTAGATGGAGGGAAAACATGCAATATTATAGGTGCTAAATTAGGCACAATTTTTTACCCATTTTGCATCCCAAATCGACTACATGTTTTAGCCAATAGTCACTGCTAAATCCGGCACTAATAATGCCCAAATTACTGTCAACTATTCAACCAAATCAAACAAAATTTAAAAAAAGGCCTACCAATCTATAATTGTGTATCCATTCTCATAGTCACCAATTGCAAATTGAGGGAGCTTTGAAGTTTTGCATGGAGTTGGAGCAGACCATAGTTGGAGAAATGCGTTGAGGCTATGAAAGAAAATAACTAATCAATTGGATCTTTATTGATGGTGGGTAGAGATATTGATGGACCTCTCCTCCCCTATTGTGAATTTCAGTAAAAAAAAATTGATTTTTGGGTGTGATTCGATGTCTTGCAGTCATGAAATCAATTTTTGCATCTCATTCACCCCCTACTAGAGACGAAAAATGAAAGGCCTATCCATCTATTTTGCATTATTGATGTTTAAAACAGATAGAAGGAAGGGAGACACATGTAGGGAGCAAAGAGAAGGGATTTTCCATAGTCTGGAGGAAAACAATTCACCCTAGGATGCCAAAAAATGTCAAGTAGTAGCAAAGGGACCCGATTCTTGTGAGAATGAGGTATTTCATACTCAATTTATATATTTGCACATGTTTCCATTGCTTGTTTGAATTGTATTTTTTAGATTTTAGTTTCAAAATTATAAAAGAAGAAATTAGGGTTTATTTTTTTATTTATAAATCTAATATATCTATCTATATATATATATATATATTTATCGTACATATATAGGGACATGACAATGAGAAACTAAAAGAGGAAATGGCTTCTATATTGGGGGTAAAAGTAGTGAAAAAAATAGAAGTTATGGAATTGTCCATGTTTTCCAAATACGTGGAAGAATGTATTAAAGGTACTGAAACAAACCTACTAAAGAAACCCTATCAAAGGGAATATATTGATTCCCCATCAACTCCTAGATCACGCAAAAGATCTAGGAAAAGATCAATCAAAATAACCTCTAAGAAAGTGAAATAGGGAACAAAGATGTCAAATATCCCACCCACTCCTCGGACACACATTTCTTCCACCACTAGTACATTTACTTATGTATCTTGCATTGGTACATATGAAATCGAGGTAGAATATGATGTTATCTTTGGGGAAATTAGAATGACATATGCTAGGAAAGTGTTCAATTGTGGGTTGAAGTAATCATGCCTTCAATGCTTCAAAGACAATCTACATATTCCATTATCCAAGATACCCATGTACCTTCAAAAGGAAGTCATCCATGACATGCAGATTGAATTCGAGATAGGTTGGTCAGTAAAGCAAGTAAAAAAACAAATTACTCAAAACTAAAAGAGATTCTGCTTCAACCAAGCGAAAAAGATAAAACAAATTCCTCCTGAGCTAAGGGCCAAAACAAGGCCATTTGATGTAAGTGTGGAAGTATGGAAAGAACTCATGAAAGAATATGATAGAGCAGATGCACAGAGGAAGTCTGGCAAGGAGAGCACATATTTATTTAAATTTGGTCATAATATTATTTCAAATTTATTAAACGATTTTATATTTTACTGGTGCATAATTAAATTGAATTAGTATATGTTCCAAGACAAGGCCTCGAAAGCCAAACTTGCCAAATATCGTGCCACGCGTCACAATGGGCAATCAAGTTTAGAAGCCTTAGCATGCAAATTTGTAAGTATATGTGTATATATATATATATAATATATATATATATATATATATATATATATATATATATATATATATATATTATATATAGATATATAGTACAAAAAAGTAAATGATTAGATATTAATTACTTTAACTTGTCCATGTGCCATGTTTTGAGAAGAACAACAATATGGCCATTATCCATCACAATTGGAATTCAATATGATATAAGACAAAAAGTGGTATGATTTTGTTATGTGGATGGAGAATAAGGTATCATTAGTTGAATTTCAATAACTTAGTTGGATATTGTTATGTTATTATGTTAATTTACATTTCTCGTGTTGAGTTGTTTATTTATGTGTAGCTTGAGTTCTTTTGTGCTCCCATTGGTCATAACACCCTTATAAATCACCAACCTTTTACTATGATCAAGCCCTTATAAATCATTATCCAATCATGGATTTATGAAGTCCTTTGTAAAAGACCCTAGACCAAAGGAGAGATTCAAGACCATGTAATATGTTTTAGCTCTTAGAGACAACCTTTCATCTTAAAAAGGTCAGTGCCCAGGACATCCATATAATTCCTTGAAATATTTGCACACTCTACTCAAAATTAAACCAAGATTTATACACTTGGACAATACCTTTGCCCAGAGAAGAACCTATAGATGTAACGTAAGCTAGTTCTTGGGAAAATTAACAAGTAAGTTCAACTAGCCAACTTATTTGTGATTACATCCTTAAAATTGACATGGTAGTATAGGTAGAAGAACATTAAGGAATTTTAGATTTAAAACACAGGGATAAACATAATCCTATGAATTAGATATTCAGTAGAGAAAATGAAATGAAAGAAAATGAGGTTCAAAAACCGTGGAGAACTTCATTAAGGTTTCTTAGATAAAAATTATAGTTACAACCACATGTCAGAAGGTACAACTGTCTGTGTAACCAGTTGTCCTATTATCCAACTGTTCTAACTATCTCTTAACTAAAACGAATATGTCATAAAAAAATTAAAGGTCACATGCTTAAACATTCGCATAGGTACAGGAACTTGGCCCCTATGGCCCAACACTTGGGTCTCCAGGCTTGGCTGTAGATTACTAGGGGAGAGTTTCGCATCTATCCAACAGATTTTTATCTGGAGTTGGGGATTGAGAAATTTTGTGAAAATCCACCTGTAGCTCCGATAGATTATGATGAGGCTCATTAATAAGTACATGGTATTAGTAATAATGCCATCCTCTAGCTTTAGAACTATCTCTTTCTCAGATTATCTACAATTTTTGTTATATTATGCTTAGTGGGAGGGATAAAATATGTGTTGCTATGTCATGTGGCCTAATATGGTTTAAATGGAGCATTTTTGAGATGATTCCAATGCAGGAGCTCAGAGTAGACAACAGGGAGATATTATAGGAGGTTTCCCACCTCCTTAACTCCCTCAATCAACCAAAATTATCACACTCTCTCTCATTAGCTCGAGGTCATTGGCAGCCAAGAAGGGTGAGGTCAGTGGCAGCTAAGCAAGTGTTGTTACAGGGGATCAAGATCCACCCTTCTTGAGTTTTGGGAGACAAACATTCCTATTTTATAGGGAGTTGTTAGTAGTTGCCCTCTTGTACAAATAAACATACCAAAGTGCTCATTATGATTCAAATTTTGTTTTCAACTAGGAATCTATTGAGCTCAAGCACTTGATACTGTTATTTTTGACTGGATATGTGATGTATTTGACATTGATGCAATGATAATGAGAAGTTTCTTATTGATAAATCATTGAGTTAGTTCCAGAGGGCTGAGGCTCTTGGGTTTGGGCCTAACCGTAGTGGCGTAGGTCCCTCTTATGTATTGATATTTATTTTTAGCTTAGAGTGCTTATTAATTTTTTGCATTTCATTAGAACATAACCCCTCAAAATCTTGTGATTGCAACCTCTATCTCATCTCTCTCATGGGAGCATGAATGGAAGAATCTACAATCATAGCCCAAAAATGCTACGTTTATGATTTCTTGGAAGAAGGTAAATATTAGTCATCTTGGTTTACATATGTTTACTGTAGCTTAGGAGCTGATTTATTGACTATATGAGAGTTTTTGGCATAGATTAGATGGTATTTAAATTCAACTAATCTTTTCCACCAATAGTTATTTTATTTTGTCAATGATAAAAAATTATATGCATGTGATGTTGCATGTTTGTTTAGATTTACAGGAAAGGGGCCTTTCACCATCTCCATCCAGGACTTCTTCACCCTCTTTGATGAATCCCAAAATTTTACTCTTGAGCTCATTCCCTTAGTTCAAAACAAGCCTTCCTAAGATGGTGAGCTTGGCTACGGGTGTTGGCCACCTTTCATCCATCCACCTTACCATCCCTTTATCTCATCATTCCTACCTCCTAAACCTTCTTGACAACCTTCCTGTAGCATTACAGGCCTTCCTGTAGCAAGACAGGGCACCTATAACAGCTTCCTGTAACATGCCTATAACAACCTCTTTCACCCTTTGTTTTGACATGTGATGCAAGTTTGACCTAGTTTAGGAGTAGGTTGACCCCCAGCTATGCCTTCATGATCAAGGGCAACACTTAGGCCATTCCAACCATCCTTTTCCTTCACTGTAAGATAGAATAACATTATTTTCTTTATCACATATTTAGCACAAATAGAACATTGCTTTATATACAAGTGTGAGCTAGATAGATGATGCATGAAATCTTGAGTTATGATTTGGTAGGGTAGTTTCCTATCTGTAAGTGGATTTGGTAGCTAGATGGTTGATTGCAATATATTATAGTTTCCTTTCTGCAATTAGTGTAGCTCTTGTTTTTTTATGAATGGATTCAATAGCATTTAGAAGCTACTAAAATCTAAAAGTTTAGGTTTGAAAAGAATTTTCCTTTTTGTCATTAGATAAAGCTTTTGAATTGCACCATGAGTAGTTAATTTCCTTCGAGTTCAGTAGAAAGAATGGTCTTAGAGTATTATTGAACAAATTTCCTAGTTGAGGGTGACATGAGTAGAATCCCATCTATTGTTTATATAGAACTGCCACATCAAATTTTGTACAAATCCAGGTTAATAACTAGAGTTGAGGATCCCTTGGGAGTTGCAATACTCTTGGTGCAATACCAAGGCTCACCACTTTTTGGTGTCATTGTCAGGGAGGTGCCTACGTAGATATTATTTCTACTTAAGCCTTACTTTTTGTTTTGCATTCAATTTTGAAAAAAATATATCAAAGAAGAAAAACAATTGTTTCATGCCTTGTAGGAATAGAGATACTCAAGGAAAATTATTACCAAACACCCCCACACCCTCAAGCAGTCAACCTTCACTCTTCTTCAGCGACTGTCAACTTCCCTCTCTGACTACAAGGGAGTTAAAAGACCCTTAGGTGAAAAACCTAAGATCTTTGAAGAACCTATTAGGGAAGAAGAAGAACCCATTTCATCTACCAAAACCATGGTTGCAAACAGGAACAATAAGGTTTTTCCTATTATAGAGACTAATGAAGAGGCTAGAATGAAGAATATAAGCCCTACTCTCTTCCCCACATCCATGGCTTAACCTTTGAGGATCTTGATAATTTTATGTTTGAATTTATATTTTCTGTAGGACCTATGAATATGCCTCTGATGACTAGAAGCTAAAGTTATTTCCATATACCCTTAAATATGCAACCTTCCACTGGTTTATAGGTCTGCCTGGGGATAACATCACAACCCGGGCTCAAATGCAACAAGCCCTTAATAACACGTATAGAGACTAATGTAGGTCCAAAGAAGCCAAGGATGAAATATTTAGAATGACTCTTAAACTTGATGAATCCCTAGAGGACTATGAGGAGAGATTTCATCACAGTTATAGGAGGGCCCGATGCACCCTTGATCCTGAATCACTCAAGCTAGTTCTTCTCCGAGGGATCAGGAAGGACATGTTAAAATGCTCAACATGATTTCTAGGGGAGACATCTATCAATTATCCTACGATGACATCAAAAAAATGTTCAAAAATCACTCTAGGGCTGTTAGGAAGAAGGGTGGGGCTAGTCAAGCCTTGGTCACTTCCTCCCCTTCCACAACATCCATCAAGAATGAGATTGGTAACATGTTGAAGGATTTTAAAATTGAAATGCTGCATACCTCTTCTTTGCAAATGGATACCATGAAGATAAAGAGGAGACAAAAGGAAACAGAGAGTGCCCTAGCTATTTTTTTTCCCTAAATGCACTAGAAGGCACCCTCGAAATGAATGCCCATTAAATGTCATAGAGGTTTGATCAGTCTATGAGGAAAACCATGCCACAGATAAATGTCCTTATTTTCCTGGTTTAAAAGTTGTATACGAAGGGACATGCAACTAATTAGATTAATCATGCGATTTATAATCAACATGAAATTTATCAACTATTTAACATTGAAATTCGGAAATATGAGTAGAGACAACTTACCTGTGGTGATGATATTCCTTACTTGTGATTCTGGAGTTGAAATTTATTTGAATAATGTAAATTGCAACAAATTTCTGGGGACGACTCTCCACCCAATTGTAGGCTCAATTGCACAAAATCTTGCTACAACTGACCACCCCCGAGTCCTCAATCAACGTACTACTGCCAGGGAATCCTTTGTCTCACAACACTTTTCTTCCAAAAGAATGGATGATGGACTCATGGAATGATGGAATGCCTTTCATCTTCCTCACCGTCTATTAAATAGAGCAAACAATGGAAGGGAAACTGCATGCACACACTCCATGTGTCAACATGCAACCTTTATTTCTTTATTTTAAGTTTGACTTACTTTAGTAATTCTCTTAATATAATTCTTTCCTATTTTATTCCTTTTTATTTTTTGATAACTTTACTTATTTTTATTATTTTTATAGTTCTCTTAATTTAACTCTTTCTTATTTTATTAGATATCATTTTGGGATTCAACTGCGTTAAGTAAGTCATTCACGTATGACCATTTCCATGAGAGGTAGTCGTAACTGACTAATTTCTCATGATTTTTGAATAGTTCACTTAGCACTCATTGCAGCGGGTGATGCTCACAGGGGTGAAGAAGTGGGATTGAAACTAGTGAAATGTGGAGAACGAATCACATAGCATCAATCATCACTTCTGGGGCTTGCACCCGGTAACCAGGACTTTCCCAGGAGGT